>JANZXV010000009.1:17532031-17542042 GCA_027576455.1 Erythroxylum roigii
ATATATTTCAATAATCTAAGGGCAAATTTGTCCGAAAATACCCAATTGGGGTATCTTGAATGAGAATAAAAAACACAAGGACTAAGGTGAACAAATTAAAAACACATGGGATAAGATGAATAATCAAGTATATCATAGGAGCTGTTTTATGTGATTTGCCATTTATGTTTGGCGGGTAAATAAATGGATGTAATATTAATGCCAAATGACATTGTTGCATGTATACAAAGATTTCTTGCCAAAAGAGTAACATAATTAACAGAGAGAAAGAGGAGGAGCAGATAAATTATGCATAGATCTTCATAGTTATCATGGTGAGATAATAATAGTTATGAATCATATAGTTGTTTTTGCAATTGGGTTTTTGTTTTGTCAATACTCCATATTACATGAAGATTATCCAATATCAAGAGTAAGCTTTCTTCGTAATATTAACCTCAATGCAATTCTTGGTGCTCGTCACTTTCTTTGACAATATTGCAAATTTCACAACCCTTTACACTGTCAAGTTTCAATCTCAAGTGTTGCACGTTTTAAATAACGTGCAAAATTGAGAGGGAAAACCGGTTCTTTATATTCAGGGGATGGATGTAATCAGAAGATTAAAGATGGGTTTTGGTTCAGTTTGAATTTGATGAGGTTGAACGCCGTTGTTTGGATCTATAAGTCTGGGTGACTTTAGCTAGAGAATACCTGCAAAACAATAAAAGGCACGCCGGGAGTTGATTGCCGACAGGCCCCTCCGACGCTCAAGTTAGTCTTTTTGTGAGGGTTTAGGTGGCTATGAATAGAGAATATCAGGGTTCTAATGTCATACCTGTCTCGTGAAGAAATAGTGAACTTATATAGTAAATACTTGCTAGATTTAGGTCACCATCTAAGAATGAGAGGTCATCATCTATGAATAGGACGTCTATGCCTGAGCCTGAGTCTGAGCCTGGACTTAGCAGGACCGACCCAATCAGGTTTAATGGGAGTAAACAAAAGAAGAAGACTTCAAAGTTTCATAGGTGCGGTTGGTTGATGGCTTTATGAAAGCTTCATTGAATGTTAATAATAATGATCCTGATCCAAGTTTAGTTTCACACAATGGATTAAATAATAATAATATGTTAGATTTAAAATAAACCTACAGTGTGAACCCATATTAATCACGTTAAATTATCAAGAGTAGGCTTGATTGTAAAAGCGTACTTCATTCAATTGGAATGGACATAATTGAAGTGTTACAGCTCCTTTCGATTTTAGCCTTCCAATGATCGTATAGGTTATCTGCCTTTTTTCCATTGATGGGGTATTAGAAGAAAAGACCCTAATTCACTCTTGGTACCGTAACCACCCACTTATAATTAGGAATATAACACTAGAGTTTCTACATATATAGTAGCTCGTACTTAATCAAATGTTTTAGGCCCATTAATTAAGCTAAAACCTTGTTGGATCACTTTTAATTTTGAACCAAACCTTATAGTAGCTCATGACAAATAATTATTAATATGTACCTGTACTAGTCCATTAAAATTCTAACAATCTCCTACTTAGACTACATATACACATTGCATCAAAAAAAAAAAGGACTACATATACACAATACCTTATAATTTTATATTATAATAGACGCTGTGAGCTCAAAACTGCTATTACAAAATCATTTTTAAACAATCTAGCCCATCAATAATATTAATATATGATCAAAGAAACCTTTGTTACAATTATCATGACTAGACCCATCAGTGGTCACATACATTAATATAATTAACATGGATCAAGTATGATTGTGTAGCATAGGAACTTCATGTCATGTGATCTTAATATGGCTAATAACAACTAGTCCCCTTATTCCTCAGGGAGATCAAACTAAACAAAATCAGAGTGTAAACTCATAAAATTCTTTATATTATCGCATTAAATCATAAAAGTTATTAAGACATGTCTAGAACCATAAGTATCCAAAAATATAAACACCCATTAAATTAATAAATTATTAAATGGAGCAATGTGCTCATAAAAGACCTTGAGTGGTAAACCTTTAGTTAACAGATTCACAATCATAGAGTTTATCCCAATATATTCTATAAACGATCTAACCACTTTGAATTCTTTCTTTAATAACTAGGAACTTAACGTTGATATACTTTGACTTTAATGTGCTTTTGTTATTGTTGACGTACTACCAACTTATTGTTACAAAAATAACTTTAATAGTCTTTTAGTGCTATTTATAATTCACGACCTAGTGATAAAGTTTCGTCACCATATCCTATGATTGGATGCCATGATGGAAGAAGCTATGAGTGTTTACTTAGTAACTTTTCTAGGAAATAGCTCTTCTAGCAAGTAGGTAAATATAGACTGAAGTGGATCTAAGACTATCTAGGCGTTCCATAAAATCAAAGTCAAAATATCTAATGATCTCTAACTGATCTAATCTCCTATTATGAGTATGTAGTGTTTTGTTCTTTTAAAATATCACAAAACCCTTTTGACTACTTCCAAATAATCCATTCCCAGATTGCTTAAATATTTGCCTAACTTTCCAATAATATAAGCAATATCCAGACACATACATACTTGAGCATACGTTAGACTTCCTATAGTCGAAGCATAAAGAACCTTTTGCATTGATTGAGACTAAATTTATCTCCTTTAGCAACAAGGGTATCACTTACTATCCTACAAGTCGAATCTCTTAAGTACCTTCTTAGTAAAGAATTTTTGTGATGACCTAAGAATACCATAGGAATGATCTAAATGTATCTAAATCCTCAATACAAAAAAGACATCACAAGATATTGTATTTTAAAATTATTTGATAGAAAATTTTTAATTTTGTGCATAAAATCTACATCGTTGCTAGTAAGCAGTATGTCATTAACATATAAAACCAAAAAAATTATACTTACTCCACAAAAACTTACGGGATAACCATTCATTAATGAAATTCATCTCAAAATCAAAATAGATGACAACTAGATGAAACATGTAATGCCATTGATGAGAAACTTACTTAAGTATATAGATGGATTTCTTTAATTTTCAAACCATCTAGTTTGAATATCTAGACATGAAGTTTTCAACTCAATCCATATAAATTGTCTCATCAATGTCACCATTAATATTGTATTAACAACCATATGATACAACTCAAGATCAAACTGTGCCATAAGTGCCATTATAATCCTGAAAGAATATTTTGGAAAAAAATCAGTGACAAAGTTTTTATAATCGATGTCTTCCTTTTAAAGAAAGCCCTTTATGATACGATGTGCATTATATTTTTCCAACCTTTAGGAAATGTGACAAGATCTCAAAGATCATTGTCTTTCATAGAATTAATTTCCTTGTTCATGGAATTAATCCACTTTTGAGAATTATAGCTTTCAATAGCTTAGCAGAAGATGATTGGATCATCCTCTACCATGCCAATGTCCATATCATGTTCTTGGAGAGAGATAATGTAATAATCCAGAAGTGCATTTTTCCTCTATCTAGTGTATCTTCTTAATGACATTTGTTATTGATGTTGTCAAGCTCGCCATTTAGGGATGTTCAATTGATCTTAATCAAGGAGATTTTCACCATTGTCTTATTGCTTTAAAATTGCTTCTTGAACAATGTTAAGAATGATGACTTGATCATGGTCAAAAACAACTATAGGAAGAGAAAGGAATTCCTCTTTACACACAATATTTTTAACCTTGTCCCCCCTTCAAATTCAATATCCTTAAGGAATTTCATATTTCCCATCTCAAAAATAAATTTACCTTTTGGATCATAAAATTTGTATCCGTGTAACTGTTCAAAGCATCTAACAAAATATCTAATGATTGTTCTTGAGTCTAGTTTTCTTTCATTAGACGTATAAGGCCTTACCTCAACTGAATAACTCCAAATATGAAAATGTTTTATACTAGGCTTTCTGCCTGTCCATAATTCATAAGGATTTTTGTCACTATTTTAATTGGAACTCTATTGAGAAAATAAGTTGTGGTTTTTAATGCCTCTCCTTAGAGAGAATTTAGTAAAATAGTATACAAAATCATACTCTTTACCATATACTTTAATATCATATTTCATCTCTTGCTAACATCGTTCATGCTATGGCTCCTCGGCATAGTCAAAATTTAATGTACTCAGTGCACAAGGCTCTCCTCTTTGCAGGTCTGGAGAGAATCATAATGTATGTAGCCTTCCCTTTGTATTTTTACAAAGAGGTTGTTTTTATGACTTGAACCTGTGATCATAAAACAACTTTACCAGTTACTCCAAGACTCACCCTCGGCATAGTATACTATGGAAATATACTACATTTCTTTAGGAATTTCGCGAATGGTCTTAGAATTTGTTCACCGAAACATCATATTTGTTATAATATTAACTACCACATTTAGATATAACATTACTATTCCTTTTTCCAAGTTGAATCTTAACCTCAGCTTTGAAAATTTTGAACTTATCCAGTGTTAGTGACTTTTTATGGATGAGATAAAGATACCCATAACATGAGTAATTGTTTATAAATGTAATAAAATATTTTTGACCATTACAAAAAGGTGTAGGAAATAGCCCACAGATATTTGTTCGGATTAGTTCTAGGATATCTGAAGATTCTTTAGCACTTAATCTCCTAACGTTTGTCTACTTTCCCTTAATATACTTGATATAA
Organism: Erythroxylum roigii; assembly: GCA_027576455.1. Lineage (NCBI taxonomy): Eukaryota > Viridiplantae > Streptophyta > Magnoliopsida > Malpighiales > Erythroxylaceae > Erythroxylum > Erythroxylum roigii. Next base: position 17,536,698 of record JANZXV010000009.1, read on the forward strand.
ACTTCAAACTTCGGTAGATCAAGTGGATTGAGAATTTCATCTGACATAAGCCTTTTAATTCTTTGTTTAGAGATATATCATAAATGTTTATGGCATAACAAAGCAGAATATTATTTGTTAATTTTATAGTAGCCTATGTATTAACATGTAAGGATTCACTAGATGAGGTAATTATATTAAGTTAATATAGGTTATCATATTTTCATAAAGAATCAAAATTGATAAGTTTTGGCTCATGAAAAAGACTAAGTGCCTGTTTGGTTGAGCTTTTGAAGGGTGAATAGACACTTTTTTTTACCGTAAAAGTTTTTTTAAAAAATAAGTGTTTGACTGTAAAATAAAAATGCACTTTTTTAGTAGATATAGCTTTTTTGGTAGCTAAAATACAGCTTTTTAAAAAGCTCAAATTTGGAACTTTTCAAAAAAAGCAATTTTTCAGTAGATTTTTCAGATCAATTAATGAGTCTATTTTTGAGTCTATTTTGTTCTTATGTTTTATACATAATTCTCACAATATCTAAAATATATACTTAAATCAATCATGTCAAATTATTAAGAATAAATTTAATAACAAAAATGTACTTGAATATATTAGAATCAACATGATTAAAGTGTCATGACTCTTTCCTACTTTTGACCTTCTAAAAGATGCGTATATATTATCTGTATATTTTCTAATGGTCAGATATTAAAAAAAAGACTAATATAATCTTGAGGATCATAACCACTTATTTATATATTTAATATTTATTCTTATTTTTGTCATCATAAATTATGAATATTAACCTAAAATTTTTATACATACAATAACTCATACTTAATTAGATGTTTAGGTCTATTAATCCGAAACTTTATTAAATCATTTGTAGTTTTGAGTCAAACCTTATAATTACATATATATATATATATATATAATGGAGGTTGCCTGTGGCCCGGAGAAGTTCAGAAACTCTTTTCATGAGCCATGTTTTATGAGATGCTTCATGGAAATAGAGAAGACAGAGAAAGAGGATTCTTTTTGGATAGTTGCTTTGGTAGGAAAGAGCAGTCCTTAGTGTACTTTCCGGTTTACAACCCACAGTGAAGCAATTTGTTCATTTTGAAATTTTGTTCTAGTGTAATAAGGTCAAGTGTTGATATTATACATACCCATTTACTCAGACACCACTTATTATTTGAGAAATGCACGCGTACATTGCATCAGGAAGTACACATGCTATTTATTAAATTATGTTTTTAACCTGAAAGTAGATCGAATAACAGGTACAAATAACGGTTTTATGGCCATCAACACTCGAGTTAGGTGATTATCAGATTGAGTTTTAGGGCCTAATTGAGTTGTTGGCTTACTTTATCCTTTCATTCTTCATTCCTTTCCATATTTTGAAGTACTCGGGTGATAAATGATAATAAAATGCTGTAAAGTGCAAACACCTTCATTCGCAAGCTCATGGATTGATGGTAGTCGCCAAATACGGCGCTTTCAGTACAAGAAAACCCTCAGTTCACTTTCCAGGGACGAAGTTGGTAGCATAGGCCCAAGCATTGTTGTTGACAGGATCGGCGAGATGATCCGCCAGATTCTCTAGAGGTCCCTTTCCAGTAACAATAGCCTGAACAAAGAACCCAAACATTGAGAACATTGCAAGTCTACCATTTTTAATCTCTTTCACCTTAAGCTCTGCAAATGCCTCAGGATCATCTGCAAGCCCCAACGGATCGAAGCTGCCACCTGGGTACAATGGGTCGGTGACCTCTCCGAGAGGTCCTCCGGCGATACGGTAACCCTCGACAGCACCCATTAGGACAACTTGGCATGCCCAAATGGCCAAAATGCTTTGAGCGTGAATCAGGCTGGGGTTGCCCAAGTAGTCGAGTCCTCCTTCACTGAAGATCTGGGAGCCAGCCTTGAACCACACTGCCTCTCCAAATTTGACTCCGTTCCTGGCAAGAAGCTCGGGGAAGACGCATCCCAAAGCTCCAAGCATTGCCCACCTGCAATGAATCACCTCAAGCTCTCTGTTCTTAGCAAAGGTTTCAGGGTCTGCTGATAAGCCAGCTGTGTCCCAGCCATAGTCACCGGGGAATTCACCAGTCAAGTAAGATGGAGGCTCCCCTGAGAAGGGTCCAAGGTACTTGACACGGTCAGGGCCATACCAGGGGCTCCCGGAAGCAACTGACCTTCCACCTGTCTTCCTCATGGAGACTCTTCCATTGCTACCGTTAACAACAGAAGACAACTCCGTCGTTGTGTTCAAGGGAACCGCCTTGCCAGTGAATGCAGACGAGAGAGTCATGGCTGCCATGTTTGTATAGTATATGAGTAAAGGTAGGCTGGACTTTTCTTAGCTCAAAGATGTTAGTTTGAGTATGCATGGTGAAGGAGAAAGCTGGTGTTGCCTTTAAATGGTCTGACGAGGTCCACAATCCTATCCATGTGGATCTTCTACCTTTTCCTCATTGGCTGATGAGTTGATCACAGGGAGTCAAAAAATCCAGCTTAGATTTCCAACCAGCCAAAGCAAGCTAAGATGAACTTGATTATTTCAAGATATTCAATTTTCATCCTAAAATCTAGCTAGTGGCCCTTATAAGTTGGCATAGCCCCTTAGTTTTTAATTTTATTTTTAAATGGAAGCAAAAATATATTTAATTATTAATATTAATATAATTATTCTTATTACTTATCATAACTAGATGTTGGATAAAAAATTAAATTAGTTTTTTAATTAATTAATTTTATTGTAATCTTTTATATAATATTTATTAATAACCATCAGTAAGAGATTTATTAAATTTTATTAAAATAAATAATTCAATAAGTAAAAATTATTTATAAATTAATATCTATTTGTTGATATAGATTTTAATTATTAGAACTAATTTGAGATATATGCATTTTAAGATGTGTTAAACTTAAATTATATTTAAAAATAATTACTAAATTAAAATTTTTAAAAAATAAAAGTTAAAGTAATATTATAAATTAAATATTAGATAATATTACCATAATTCTTATTATTTACTAATATTAAATAATTAATAAAATATATTTAGTTGATGAAAAATCATATGAAGACAAAAAAATTAAAATAGAAAATAAAATTTAATTTTTATGATTGGAGCTGATGCAGATTGCTATTTCAGGGTTAAGCAATATATACAACAATAAACCATATATAATAAACTGAAATTAGTGTCAAACTAACCCCAACTCCGCCTGCTTTAGATGCCCATGAAGGTGAGACTTAGAAATATAATGGAAACAAAGCAAAGACAAGCAGATCTGTAGAGAAGTATGGTAAAAGGATCCACGAAATCTCTACAATAAAAAGAATCAACTTTTAGGGTTTTTTTTTCTTTGGTCTTAGTTAAAATGAAACATAAAAGTTCTTGGGTATAAAATAAAATTTATTATTATTATTATTATTTATAAGATTGCTCATTAGTTCCTTTTAAAAATAGTTTACTAATATCTATAACTCATGCTGTTCATTTTAATAATATGAAACATAAGTAATTTAATACTAAAAACTTAATTGCATAAGGCATAATCTCTCCTTATTCATTTTAGAATTCTAGAATTTAAAGGATTGATATCTTAAACCTAAGCTCAATAAGGCATGATCTCGCCTTATAAACTTTAGTAGTTTTCCCCCAAAAGACTAAATTTCTTACTTGAACTAACAAAACAATGACATAAAAGAAAAAATGAAACCAATAATTATCTAAAACAAAACTATTAAAAATTATCATGTTTGGGTTGCCTCCTAAAAAAATGAAATTGCTTAAAGTAATTACGCTCAATGAAGCCTTTTTTCTTCTTCTTAATCTTCTCAGTATTGAGAAAGTGTCAAATCATTATCCCTTAAACTTAAGACCTTTATATCCTTATGAAATCATTATCATCTATGTCCATTTACCTTAAAGATTTTTTTCGTGTCTAAACTCTTTATTTCTACAACACTATAAGAAAGTAAATTAAGGACAATAAAAGGACCAATCCACCAAGAACATAACTTACCTAATGATTGACTATTTTTAGTTTGTCAATATTAATTTATCCATAAGTGCACGACGTAGTTGTAGTTAGTACCGACAAGTACGGGTTGATCTCATGAAGGCAGTGATTATTAATGATTACCTTTTCCTGTTATCTTACCTAAGGATTGATACAATTAAAATATGGTAGGCAGCAATATTAAACACAGAAATGAAAGAAATCACTTAAAACACAATCAATATCAAGAATTAGTGTCTAAGTTATTAATCCCCTAAAACCCTTAAATAATTGACCTTTTATTATGCAATTGTTTTATTGACTATTGGACTGTGGGAATTCATATTATATGCGAATAACTTAATTAAGACTACTAACAACAAATCTTAGAATTATCAACTGATATTATTCATATTAAAGGTACTAAGATTATTTTATCAATTTTTGAATTTTATTATTAGGTTTCACTCTAATCTAGAGGATTTATGTCAATCTATCTTTAGGTTTGCAATCAACTCCTTTCAATTACGGTAAAACTATTCATACATAAGATTTCTCAATCTCTATGTTATGAAATCAGGTTATGTACTAATATTTCAAATCTATTAGAGCATATAATAAACACATAATTGAATCACAATAGATCAATCAAAAAAATTGCATTAAATAAAAGAATTAAAACATGTTATAACACAAACTAGGGTTGATTTCACCTAGTCACTAAAGATACTTCGTTACAAATGATAAAAAACAAAATCAAACATAAACTGAAAGAAAAACAAATATAAAACAAATCGTTCATAATTCTAAATCTTCCTTTATCTCTTATCAAATGTTCTTGTAAGGTAGAGGTTTGATCTTTTATTCTATTGGATCTTTCGATGATTTCTTCACATTTGCCACGTTTTTGGTTGCCACGTTCTTGGTTCAATAACATCCCCTTAGAAAGTTCTCCAAGTCTAGAATCGTCTCCAAAAGTTTGCTCCACTCTTTTGCCTCTGCTCACGTGCTTTTATAGAAAAATTTAGGGTTTCTAGAAGATACACGATTTGATAAAGAGTCATATATCAAATAGTGTAACTTAAAAAATGTTTAAAATCGTGAATTTACACATTTTGAGAGACTTACACGGCCATATACATGACTGTGTATCTCCAAATCGCTTCAAATCTTCATTTTATGTCATGATTTTACCTAAATGCCTCTCCTTTTGGTCCATGAAGGCAATTATAACCTATAAATGCATTTGGAGCAAATAAAGTACCAAATATACAATAAAAGTATAAAATATCAAGAAAAATTCATCAAATATGGCTGTATAAATTTGGTCAAATATGCATCTATC
>JANZXV010000009.1:17576244-17589103 GCA_027576455.1 Erythroxylum roigii
CACTTAAATCTCACAATTTCTTCTCTTATTTACACATAACTAATTGCCCATAGTTCCTCGATAAATAATCCCAATTTGCAAAAAGGCTCGGGGTCTAATAGGCGTTCATATATCATTTCAAGGGGTATGTGGGTGTGACAGATACCATATCAAACGTCAATCAAAGGTAGAAGGAAAACAAGAGAAAAAATAATACAGAGTTAACGTGGTTCGGCATCTCTTTTTGCTTACATCCACAAATGTTTTCCTTTTAATATATCTTCTGGTTACAAAGTACATATATATATAACCATGAGCGTAGTCAACTTATTTTTGGAAACAAATCAATCATTCCAATCAAGGAGCCTATTGAGGAAGCAAATCTACTTGATAGCTCATTCCAACAAACTGTTCCCTTTACTTAAATATTTTTCTACTTAAAAGATTTCACTTTTATAGAACTTAATTTGCTTGCAGTTTTACTCAATCCTTTTGGTATATACGAACCAATACTATCCCGAGGTAGAGGTTTACAAAATTTAACATGGTATTAAATTCAACCTAATTCAATGAAAATAATTAAGTTGAACTCTTTTTATTGTTATTTTTTAAGATTTATAATTATTAAATCAAGAAAATACTAATATTATCATTCTATTACATAATACACAAATCAACTAAAGTAAAATAAGAATAGAAAGACAAGTATACTCTTTCACGAGAATCTTGCGTATCAAAAGTGTTAGATTATAGATTTTGTTTAAAGTCATTGTTAGACGGGAAAATATTGAAGAGTGTAAACTCCTAAAAGGCATGTCTTAAGAGTTGATACTCGTCGAAGAAAAAGAGCTTGTATCTCGACTAGTAGACCTAGAATTTATACTATAGTCAATCTTTATTTATCTTTGATCTCTTATAAATGATGTTTTTTATCAATCACTTTGACTAATATTTAAGGTGGAAATCTGTGATATAACTTTAGTGAGGCTTATCCGTAAAAAATTTCACAAGCTTATAAGTCACAGCAATAACAACCTTTTTTAATTGATTGGTGTAAACAATGTCACATATTTTTGTGATGTATTCCACGTGTGCCCTCTGAGCAGGGTAGTCCGAGAAATTTAAAATAAAAGAAAAAAAGAAACGAAGTTAGGGTGGTTGAGACTTGTTAAGATTAAAAGGTACCAACTCAGCAGTAATTAGTTATTGGATAATTTCTTGGTCCAGCTCTACCCACCTCGTTCCAATTCACGGACACGTGCCTGTTGGGCCAAGCTTTTGGGAAAAAGTTTGTGTTTTTCATTTTTTTTTTAATAAAAATGGGTATGGAAGTTGGAACCGCACTTATCTCAGCCCCTAACAAATCCCAACTGCCCCCATTTTCTAGTTGCTGCCACGTCACTCCAGGCGGCGTTTAAACCTTCAAAGGACGCAGTAAAATAAAAACTGTTCATTCTTTGCTTCCCCGAGTTAATTGATGTACAGCTGACGTAGGACATTGATTGGATGGGTTGGTGACCAACCGCGGTTGTTTCTCTTTCTCCAATCAAACGTTAAAAGAACAAGAGAGAGGGGGGATGTTTGGCATTGACCAGGAACCATGTCCTGCCTGGACTCTTCAAGTTGTTGAAGGCTCGCCAACCCAAATCCCCAAATTATGCATTATTTAAGCAACACATCTTTGACGATTGAATTCTGAATGTCACACCCTACCTAGTAGCTAGAAAGCGATGATATTATTATTATTATTATTGTTAGTATTATTTATTAGTTTATTTATTACCTTCTTCTTCTTCGGTTAGTTAGACTCAACGTAGTATGAATTGCCATTTATGACATAAACGTAGTATGCGCGTCTCTTGACTCACATTGATTTCCCCAACCCCAAGGCACATTATCATTTATGACGTAAGCAAAGTCATTGAATTCCACTGCAGCTTTTCGCTGAGGGGTTTGGTAAGCTTGCTCAAGTGCTTGTATCTTTCAATGGACTTTTCTCATTCATAAAAAACAAAGAGATTTGCTATTATAAAAAGAAGAGAGAGATTTAAAGAGGGCCTGCAAATGTGAAACAAGCTACCTGATTTAGAATCATCCTCGTGGAGAACTCATTCTCAATCACCATAGTCCACTGAAACCAAACCATCTTAAAGCCGATTTACCTAAACTCGGGTTGGTGAGTGAGTGCCTATTCTTCCCCTGTTAATAAAAACAATACTCCTTACCTAAATCGCACATCAGATAAGCCATCACTTTTCAAAGCTGGGATTTCTCTCCCTGTTCTCACCAACCCAAGCAAATCCTATCCTCTTAAATTTATCTCATCCAACGGCTATATTTTGTCGGCTATACAATTAACGCCATTTGGGCATAGGTGTACTTAAAAGACGAGAATATCCCAATCTTTTAAGTCTATAAATAGAGCCAGTTAATAGGCAGAATCGTCGCCTTCATTGTAGTACCGCTTGTTTTTGGGGTCTGGCAAGAGCTTAAACAACCTACACGCAGCTCTAGATCTGTACGGAGACCCTAGTCCGAAGGTACACACATCAGTCTCCCTAGCCTTTTCCCTTCCATCCTCACACTAGGCGTCAGGAGTCTCATTGATGCATGTTAAAATTTTGAGTCTTCATGTTTACTGGCGAAAATTTTCGGGTCTTTCTGGTTCCAATACTATCTTCTAGTTATTTTGTTTGTGGGTCTAGCAAAATAGCAAATGGTATGAATGTTGTTTAGTAATTCCGCGCAGTTGCTCTCAGATCTGGTGTCTGTGTGGCCTTTTAGTGTTGGGTTATTGAGTTTTTGGCTTGTTGAGGCTTATGTGAGTTTCGAGCTCTTTGCTCTGTATGAAGGATCGACGGATCTGGAAGTTTTAGATTTTGAAATACATGTCTGTACTTGGTTTATGCCATTCGCAATGTTGTCTTTGATTACGCGATTTTTTTCTCGTCTATATTATCTTTTCAGTAGATTTGAAGCAAATGTGATCGGTAATAAAAGTTCAGAGTTGGGATATGTTTAGTTTGGTAGCCAAAAACTGCCTTTTGTGTTTGGTAACAATTTTCATCCCTTTGATTGGAGTGGTAATATTTGCTTAGCAATTAAGCGTCTTTGGTCTAGATCTGGTGATCACTTTTATATTTATTAACTACCAGATTTGAAATCAATTGCTTTATCCGGTGCAGAGTATGAACAAAAATTAAAAGTTGTATTCTAGTGAGACCATGTATTTATTTATCATTTAGAATAAAGAACTGTGGGAGATGTACAAAAATGGAGATACTTTTGTGATATGATTTGCAAATGCATTTCCTTCGTAGGACCTGACATTTCACTTGGATGAGTTCAGTAGAGGGAGATATGAAGTTATTGGGTTTTAGATTCTTATCCCATTTGGATGCTAGAGGAATATAGCGACACTTTTCTTTTTTGTTTTCCTGTTACTTGCTGTTTCCAGTAGAGACTTTGATAAATCATTAAGGCATATTCTTAGAGCTCAGATTCTTGGCTTTTGTGAAATTTGCTTAAAGTTTAATGCTTAAAGAATATCACGTCAATGTTGAGCATATTTCTTTTTTTCCTTTTTATCAGTCTATCTTCTTTAGAAATCCTTCGGCTTTTAACCTGCCTGTCTCATCAAAATTAGTATTACGAGTTTGGTGTATGAAAATGCCTGCGTTGCTTCTATAATGTGCAGATTAACCAAAATGGAGACCTTTCTATTCACCTCTGAATCAGTCAATGAGGGTCACCCCGACAAACTCTGCGATCAGATCTCAGATGCTGTACTCGATGCTTGCCTTGAGCAGGACCCTGACAGCAAGGTTGCATGTGAGACATGCACCAAGACCAACATGGTCATGGTCTTTGGAGAGATTACAACCAAAGCCAAGGTTGAATACGAGAAGATAGTTCGTGACACATGCCGTAACATTGGTTTTGTATCTGATGATGTTGGTCTTGATGCGGACAATTGCAAGGTCCTTGTAAACATTGAACAACAGAGTCCTGATATCGCCCAGGGTGTCCATGGTCACTTCACCAAACGCCCAGAAGAGATTGGAGCTGGCGACCAGGGTCATATGTTTGGTTATGCCACTGATGAGACACCTGAATACATGCCTTTGAGCCATGTCCTCGCTACCAAGCTTGGGGCTCGTCTCACTGAGGTCAGGAAGAATGGAACCTGCCCTTGGCTAAGACCTGATGGCAAGACTCAGGTTACAGTTGAGTACTACAACGACAATGGTGCCATGGTTCCAGTCCGCGTGCACACTGTCCTCATCTCCACTCAGCATGATGAGACTGTCACAAATGACGAAATTGCCGCTGACCTCAAGGAGCATGTGATCAAGCCTGTTATTCCTGAAAAGTACCTTGATGAGAAGACCATCTTCCACCTTAACCCATCAGGGCGTTTTGTCATTGGTGGCCCTCATGGTGATGCTGGTCTCACAGGCCGCAAGATCATCATCGACACATATGGTGGCTGGGGAGCCCATGGTGGAGGTGCTTTCTCTGGAAAGGATCCAACCAAGGTGGATAGAAGTGGTGCCTATATTGTTAGACAAGCTGCCAAGAGCATTGTAGCAAGTGGTCTTGCTCGCAGGTGCCTAGTACAGGTTTCCTACGCCATTGGTGTCCCCGAGCCATTGTCTGTCTTTGTGGACTCATATGGAACGGGGAAGATCCCAGACAAGGAAATTCTCAAGATCGTGAAGGAGAACTTTGACTTCAGGCCTGGAATGATCACCATCAACCTTGATCTCAAGAGGGGTGGTAATACAAGGTTTTTGAAGACAGCTGCGTACGGCCACTTTGGAAGAGACGACCCAGACTTCACCTGGGAGGTTGTTAAGCCCCTCAAGTGGGAGAAGCCTCAAGCTTAAGACATAACAAAGTGGTCCATTCGATTCTATTATTGCTGCTTATGCGTGTTTTATTGGTAGTTGAACAATAATTTCATATGGCTTGTTTTGTTTCCGCTGCTCTATATAACCTAAACAATTCTCCAAAACCTAGTCTCATACCCAAGATATCCTATTCAATTTCCATCTCTTTTTTTTCATCAAAATCTCCTCCTTTCTTGTTTTATTTACACTTATCAGTGTCAGCTGTGAGAAAGAAAATGGACAAGTTACCTTCTTTCTAATTGATGATGCTGGAAGTTTTGAGATGCTTTGTAACAGCGAGCAAAATTGTACGATTGGGGTCTTTGCAAATATACTTTATCTCGTATGTAAAAAACTATTTAACAAAAGGAAATTGTGGTGGCCTTAATGAAATAAAGATGCAATGAAGTAGCATTTCACTGGAAAGAGTAATGACATCAGTTTAAGGTTAATGGCCGATGGCTTGTTAATGATATTATGGTCCACTGTCATAACCATTTGCCGAACTCGAAAAGAAAAGGAAGCTTTACTTCTATACGTAACAGAGCAACAAATTTCTTCTCTCTCTTCATCTCAATTCTGCCATTCATTACATTAGGCCCCATAAGCTGCAAGAAGTTATAATTAAATCCAAGCACTTTGAAAGTGGAGATGGCCATGTCTAAAAGGCAAGCCTAAAAGGAAATTGACCTCTCAGTACTTGCATGGGTCCTGACTAATAATCATCCCAGTACCACTGAAATGGCAATTCCTCGAGTGTTTCCCTGCAGCCTTGTAGTAAAGATTCATGACATAGGAGGCATGTGAAATCGCAATGTTTGGAAGGAAGCAACTTCCCCCCGTTTGAATCGGACCACAATCCACTCCTTTCTGTTGGCAGCTATAGTCTATGTTCTGGTTAAGCCGTACATTACCTCCTGTTGATGGTTTGGCAATGCACCACTTTCCAGCTTTTGCCTGTTCACACATTCGATACATAACATTTAAGTGACAACAAGAAATATAAAGTCTAGTTGTGTAGTTCAAGTCATGTAAATCCTAATCATTTGTGGCCTATAAAAAGATGTGAGCCGCATCCCACATTTTTTAGTAATACAAGTTTGGTTTAACTCGAATCTCCCACGCCATTGTAATAGGATATGAGGGAGCTTACTTTCAGGTCAGGAATTTCTCCACGAGTTCTTGACTCTGCAAGGCATGGAACAATCGAACTTAATAGCTATAACAATTAACATCAAGTTCAGGAGGCTAAAAATGTAACCAAAGTTTGTAACTTGCAGCTAAATATGACAGTACAAACTTGTTCACCTGCAGAAACAGCAAAGCAAGGATCAGGACCAGGAATCGCAAGAGATGCTTTGCCTTCCTCATCGTCTCTCTCAAAGAAAAGAAAAAGGACAAATACACAGAGTGAACAAAAATATAGTATGAAAAGGAGAGAGCATGTAAAATACTAATAGCAGAAGAGACCTTATTATACTAGTAAACTGAAAATGGGGTACATATGGGAAACCACTAACCAGATAAGCATATCAAGAAGGCCCTTTTGAGTTGTGTATGGCTTCATAAAGTGCCAAATGGGGCTCCAAACTTTCTGGTATGTGTAATATGTTGTCATTCATGCCCTGCATCACGATCTCACGTCTCTGGGGTAGTATAGTTTGTTAGGAAGCTTGGATGGGCTCCAAATAAAAGAACTTTCACAAAATATGTATTTGTATTAATAACAAAGTTTATGAGTACAAAAGACACACACAAGATACAAATATTTCTCTCTAGGTGCTACTGCACTTTTCCTTTCAATATTTCTTTCTCACAAAGAGCTACGGCTTTCAAAACTCTTCTTTTTTCAAATACTTTCTATTTTTCTTGCATATAAATGATTACAAGAACACATATTGTTAGAATATATTTTATATATTCTTTGTTTAGTTTTGACATTTTGAATTGGACATATAAGATAATTAAAATAATTATATGGATTGATGAAGATGGGGTGGAGATTATGTTTTAATAGAAATTCAAATCATACACGTGGATATGTAGTAGATGTGCAGATTGTATTTTAATTGAAGCCTATCCAAAACATGCATCTAAAGATTGGGTTTTAATTGAAGTCTATCAATAAGAGGTCACTTGGAACAAACCTTGTGGGTGTGTGCGTTACTACTCAAGTAGAGGTCATGTGAGGATTAAAAATAAATGAACGTTGGTTGTGGATAACAAGGAGATGCATTTAGCTGTCTGCATAATCTTTTTTGGTGGAGTTGTAATTGAATTCTGTGTCTTGTGGTTTTGAAAAAGTTGAAGAAGCCCACGTGAATTTCTATTGGATGGGTTCTCCACATACTTGACTCATATAGAAGATTATTAAACCACGCAAGTTGAAAAGAAACACTGTGTAGTGTATGCAGCGACAAAAAACTGATGTGCGTGAGTTTTTGAAGGTGGACAGTTCATGCGTCTTTGAAGAAAAATACTGGTTGCTGCTACATATGTTAATTAACACAGCTGATTAATTTGTTTTGATATACGAGCCACGGTGAAGTTGTTTGGTCAGCAAGGTGAATATAATTTTCAGTGATGTGGGGACTGGTTATTACTTGAAGCTACACCACGACTTATTCTTATGAAGAACGAATCAACTGCAGAGAAGGTTTTCAGCTGGGTTATTTTGAGAAGACAAATTCATAGGGAAGTCTTCGTTTGTCTCAGGTATTTTTGTTATTTAATTTTCAGTTGATTAAATACTTGAGCTGTTTTTATTTATTATTTTTTTGAGTGAAAGTAGTTAGACAAATCCTCTGAAGAGGTTAGTACAAGGCGATCGTACTATTGGGTTGATTGAGAAAATCCTCTGTTGAGGTTAGTACGAGGCGGTCATACTATTGGGTGTGAAATTTTTTCATGAGAAGTGAGGTTGAGTGATAGTGTTAAGGGTTGAGTAGTGTCAGCTCAGTAAAGCCTTGGGTAAATCTATTGTATTTTTGTGAAAGTGATTAAGCTGGGTGAGGGCCCCACAGACGCAGGCAAGGTGTGCCGAACTACGTTACCAAATTTATGGTGTTTTTATTATTTCCGTTTTGCTTGTTTTTATATTTTATTGGTGCCAAGGAAATTTGCGAAAGTTTGCGAAATAATTAACCCCCTCGGTTTTTTTTCACATATATATAGACATGTTGAACGACTTCAAATACAATTTGGCCACTTCTTTGATACATCAATTAACTCATCCTTGTCCACAAGTTTCTTTCACAAGCTTCTAAATTCATCCATAAATTTTCACATCATCACTAGATATTTTTCTCTAACCTAAACCTTATCTTTTGTCATAATTACATAATTATCCATAATGAAGGAAGGTTTGTATTTTCTAACACTCCCCTTTAAACCTGATTTCTCATGCTAAGCATTTCTCTCAGTCTGCGGAACACTTCGTTATTCAATGGCTTTGCGAAAATATCTGCTAATTGCTCTTCTGTTCTACAATATACCAATTCCATAACTTTGTTCTTTACTAGCTCCCTGATAAAGTGATATTTGATATATTTGCTTCGACTGTATGACATTGGATTCTTTCAAAGCAATATAACAGACTTGTTGTCAACATATATTGTTGTTGAATCTGTTTGTTCATTGTCTAACTCATTTAAAATGTATCTCAACCACATTGCTTGACATGAACATGTTGTTGCTGCCAAATATTCAGCTTCACATGTTGAAAGAGCAACAGTTTGTTGCTTCTGTGATGACCAAAAAATACAGCTGACTCAATATGAAAAGCATATCCAGAAATACTTTTTCTATTATCCAAGTCTCCACCAAAATCACTATCAGAATAACCAATTAACTTTGAATTTTGAGCATGAATATAAAATAAGCCTTGATCGATCGTACCTTTAATATATCTCAAATTTCTTTTTGCTGCATCAAAGTGATCTTGCTTTGGATTCTCCATATATCTATTGACTAGTCCGACTGCGTACATGATGTCTGGTCTTATATAAGTTAAATACCTTAAACTTCCAACCAAACTTTTGAACAACATCGGATCTACAGATTTTTAGTCTGAATCAATTCTCAATGTTATGCTTGCATCAGCTGGCGTGGCTATTGGCTTGCAATCTTTTATTCTGAATCTTTCTAACATTTCTTCTGCATACTTTCTTTGAGAAATAAAAATTCCTTCTTTAGTCTGCTTCACTTCAACCCCAAGAAAGTAGGACATTTCACCAATATCTGTCATCTCAAATTTTTTAGTCATAGTTTTCTTGAACTCATTAAACATTCCTGGATTATTTCCTATGAAGATTATGTCATCCACGTATAAGCCCACAATTGATTTTTCTTCGTGTAAAGTGCAAGTTCATATGAACATTTTGTAAAATCTTTGTTTTGAAAGTATTCATCAATTCTTGTATTCCAAGCCCTCAGAGCTTGCTTCAATCTGTACAAAGCTTTCTTTAATCGATAGACTTTGTCTTTTTGACCCTTCTTGACAAACCCAGGCGGTTGTTCAATATATACTTCTTCTTCTAAGTAACCATTCAGAAAAGCAGACTTCAAATCCATCTGAAAAATCTTCCAATTTTTTTGTGCTGCAAGTGCTATGAGAAGTTTAATTGTATCAATTCTTGCAACTGGAGCAAATACTTCATCATAATCAATTTCATATTTTTGTTTGTAACCTTTTACAATTAATCTTCCTTGTATTTTTTTCACTTTTCCTTCTTGGTTGGTCTTTTTCTTGTACACCCACTTGACTTCAATTGCTTTATGTCCTTTTGGAAGGCTGGTCAATTCTCATGTATCATTTCTTTGAATTGCACCAATCTCTTCATTCATAACTTTCTCCCATTTTTTGTTTCCAGCAGCTTCTTTATATGTTACCGGATCACATGCGGCCATCAAACAAAACAACAAATAGTCAAATGTATCTATTCGTTCTGTAGCATCATAAAGATCACTTAGATTTCTTCTCTTAATAGGTGCTCCCCCTGAATTGCTGCTGCTACTAGTTGACGTTGATGGTGTTGAAGCAAGAGTTTTTGGTGTAGGACTTTGTGGAGGGGATTGATCATTGTCTTGTTATGCTTGTATATCCATGTCAGCATCATCCTCGTCATCAAAGAACATTGAGTATTCGTTTCTTCTCTACTCCATTTCCAATAATCAACTTCATCGAACTCAACATCTCTCGACACGATCACCTTTTTGGTTATGAGGTTGTATAACTTATAAGCTTCACTTTGGTTGTCATATCCAATAAAGATGCACTTCTCCCATTTGTCGTCCAATTTCTTTCTCTTTTGGTCAGGAATATGGGAATATACGATACAGTCAAATATCCTGAGATGTCCAACTGTTGGTTTACTTCCACTCCACGCTTCATTTGGTGTCATGAACTTTAGGCTTTTTGTTGGACATTGATTCCGCAAATAGACTGCACATATAACAGCTTCAACCCATAAATTCTTTGGTAGGTACTTTTCCTTTAACATGCTCCTCTCCATATCAAGAATTGTGTGGTTCTTCCTTTCTGCCACGCCATTTTGTTGAGGTGTATATCTTGTTGTTAGCTGATGAATAATTCCATGTTCTCTACAGAAATTCTCGACCAACTTTGAAGTGTACTCGCCTCCTCTATCAGATCTTAGTATCTTTAGATACTGTCCACTTTGCTTCTCATTCATTGCTTTGAACTCTTTAAACTTATTAAGGGCTTCTGCCTTTTCTTTTAAATATACACCCAATATTTTCTACTAAAATCATCAATAAAAATTAAATAGTACCTGTTTCCACCAGCTGATTGCACATTGAATGGGCCAGCTATATCTGTGTGCACAATCTCTAACGGCCTTCTAGCTCTCCATGATTTTCCAGTTTCAAACAATTGTCTATATTGCTTTCCTTTGATGCAAGCTTCACACAACTATCTCGGTTGATCGATTTCTGGCAATCCGTTCACCATTTTTTATTTTGATAATAACTTTAGTACAGTAAATCCAAGATGACCGAACTTTAAATGCCACAACTAGGATTCATCTTCAATAGCTGACTTCATGCACTTTATCAACTCGTTCCATAAGTTAAATATGAAAAGACGATTTTTTTAATCTTCACCTTTACTATTAATTCTCCCTTCTTGTTTTTGATGGTAAGATGGTGATTCTTTATGTTAGACCCCGATTCCGAAGCCCAACTTTCGGAGACATGAACCTTGTGCTTGAAACCCTGAAGGTTCATTTGCTGTCACTTCACAAAGGTGGTGAGCTCACACTAGTCAAACATCAAAATCATAAGTTGACTTCTTTATAGAAATTATAACTTCAAGTCTCCATTTCAATATGAAGCAAAAATCACCTCAATCTGAGTTGTATTGCTCAAGATATTCTCAAAATACCAAAAAGTGCACATACTCCCATCATGCTCTCTTAACCGTCCTCTCACTAGTTCTAACTCAAAATTCCTCAAAACAACTCCAAACTGTACATATTTATTATGCATAGAAATATACATGTCTTATGAATCTATTGGTCTAAGAATTACCTCAGTTGGAGGTCGAATGATGGAGTTATACCTAAAAGAATAGACCATGTTCATATCCTGAATCGATTTGAACCTATCTTGGTGAGATTGCCATAACTTTTAATCTAGATGTCAGATTGAGCTCATTTTTGTACCTTTTGAAAGAACAAATCTAGGCCTACAACTTTCATGAAGACCACCAACTCAGATTCTGCCTCTAACATGGTCAAAAATCATAAGTTGTCCAGTCGATGTCCGTTAAACGGACATCCATCGGGTGCAGAAAGCCAAAATGACCCGAGAAGGTCTATTAACCGAACATCCATGTCCGTTTAAGGGACATACATTGGGCAAGGGGTGTTTTTCCACCCGAGAAGGTCTGTTAAACGAACATCCATGTCCGTTTAACGGACATTGGGGCTTCCCAGAGCCTCCAATGCCTCTCCAAAGCCTCCCATCTTCAACCTAACTTCATAAACACTTATACACTCCCCAAATTCACTTATTCCAATGTCAAAACACTTCATAACAACTCCACAAACACTTCATAACAACTCCTTATCAAGTTCAACTCACCAAATTTCTCAAATCTCAAATGTCAAATTCATCAAAACCTCAATTCTTGCAACATTCATCATAGTTGTCACAAGCACAAAACCAAAGCAACATCCTAACTTGTAATACCCATAACTCTCTATTCCGTCATCCAAACATCACAAACTTCATACCGTTGGAAAGATCAAAAGATCTTCTATAACTTTCAAGAAGACAATTCCTATCAATTCTACACAGATTTTTCCAGAATTTCCCTTATCATTCAGAACACATTCATACACTTATGCAAATTGAAAAGAACAATGTAAAAACTTGAAATGGCATAAACAACATAATGCATTGGTATTTCATTCCCATCAAAAGTAAGAGTTTACAATGCTTTAGGGGGGCATTTCAAGCCACTTTACAATATGTTCCAAAATACAACTTAACAAAAACAACATTTTTGTCAATATGCATCTAAAGCCTTGATTTACAAAAGTTAACTTGAAATACAAAATAAAACAAATCCGGAGCAATGCCTTTATGCTCAATCATCGATCTCGCTGCTCTTCACCTGGGGATGGGACGGAATGGGAGGGGGTGAGCTTACGCTCGTGGGTAACACGTTTATATTCGGTAATAAGCGAAAATCATTGAAACATTCATAGTGATAGCCAATTTTCACTAAAACTCAGAAAACATGAATTTCTCATCTTTGTCAACCAAAATACAATTTTCATAAGTCAAACATTTTTCAAACTTGCCAACACATGTAAACACACAAACACATCACAAATGGCTTGGTAAGTCCACAAACATGACGAACTACACAATTCCATAAAATGGCCTTGTGTAGTCGTAAACTTGAGGGAGTCCTTAAAGGAGCTCCGTGCCACTAGCGGGCAGGCGGGAGAAGCCTATTC
>JANZXV010000009.1:17648076-17673077 GCA_027576455.1 Erythroxylum roigii
ATGATGATGATGAGTTTAATAATATAATTAAGAATAAAAATTGCTTATGTGGGGTATAAATAGTAACCACTATATTGGAATAAAAACTTGATACCCACCCTTTTGGAGGGTTTAGTGGATTTCCAAATTTTATGGAATGAATCCATTCCCTTGGAATTGAAAACCTCAAAGCAAACACTATTTTTTACAATCATTTCATTCCTTCATTCTCAAACCCTCAAATCAAATTCTCCCTAAAGTTTTGATCGGGAATGATTCTTCCATCCTGACGTAATTCATGCCCCCTTGCAATTATTTGACAAAAGCCACAGGTGCTCTTCGTGTTCCGAAACCAAACAATCAGGCCGAAGTGTTTGGGCATCCCGACAGTTATATACCTGCCAATCCAGAGTTTTGACTTTGAGAAGTCCTGAGATAAAGAGAACCGGACAAAGAAAAAGGAACGTAGAAGTAACTTATTTGTTATAGCTTGAAAATTGTTTGCCTTGAGAGGTGTACAACTACGCTCACAACAGTTGTTAAGAACAGCCGCAACGAAATTCACCTTATTAGGAATATATTGGGCTCATATTATTTACATTAACCCACATTGAAGCATATAGGTTGTTAATGTGATTTCGATACCCCTTCCAACTTCCAAGAATGTACCGTCAAAGCATCGTAGCAATAGTCAATATGGTCCCTAATGCAATCTTTCCATCGTAGCAATAGTCAATATGGTCCCTAATGCAATCTTTCCATCGAAAGGGCTGCTCTTGGATTAAATGCAAATCCTATCCCCGATAAACATTACGATGTCACCGGAATATATTTGTCATCACTTTTCTCGTCTTTTCAAACATAATTCCCCAATCAAGTTCCTGATCAAACAAACATCTTTTGATCGATTCGGCTTCTCACAAATGGGTACGCGATGGTGTAAGGACAATCTGAAAATGAATAAGAACCTCCAGGGCTAGGGTTTTCCCCGTTTTCTGAATCTTCGGTTCTGCCACTCAATCCATGATCAAAACGGGCAGGCCCCTAAATTTCAGTCCTTGAATCTGCATATTAATCATGGACTTGCATTTTCGGTCTCGATGATCAAACATTTTCTTCCAATTTTTTGTTTCGGGAGTTCTGAACAACACGATACCAATTTTCCCATCCAGGAGCTATACTACCATGTTCCGAATTCAAGTATTTTAACAGATCCCCGAGCAGAAGTTACTCTGCTCAATGAAAACGACTAGAGAGTATATAGCTTCTTACATCATCTTGTTTGACACCATAAATTTATAAACAAAATTACTACCATACGGATCTATGGAATTTCTAGCAATTCAAAAAACAATAAGGTAATAACTTTATGACACATGATAGCTTTTGAGAACGACGGAGGGCATACACTAAACTAACTCGAACTGTTATGTTATTATGGTTCCAAAGGAATGAGCCTCATGAACAGCCTATAAAAGCAAAAACACGTCTCATTATATCAGTTCAAAACGCTACAGTACACACGAAACACCTAACACTGGTCGATCACCGATATAACCCAGGAAAACATATGCAAGAAGAACTAAAACAACCGTCAAAACCCTACCAAACCCTGGAAAGGGTTCTGCAAACCATCACGAAATCCACACGTACATAAAGTTAACGGCAACTTATTGACATCACAGATAGACTTCAAGATCCACAGGCGATCAACTTGTGTCCCTGATCTTGGATTCACCGGCGGGAACGCCCTCTCTCTCAGCACGTTCACCACCAGATTCCTCTGTGGTACTGAGCCCACCTTTGCGACCCATCTCCTGGTAACCTTCTTTCCCTAACTGTTCTTTCCTGGTCCGCCCTCCTCGGCTCCTTCCTATATATGTAAAACCACAGAATCGGCATGTAAATATTGATGAAGTCAAAATGGAATATGAACCTTCCATCAAGAACGTTTTGGTAAAGACTAAAGTTTAACGTACTACTATGAAGAACAAGTGATGAACTAGCTAGGCTATTGATAAATTATCCGTATTTAACCACCTTCAGCTAAGTGTTCCTGGGCTTCAAGGCTTTTACCACCAGTACCTCCAGGGACAACCGTCTCTCCTCGCCTTGCCCTAGCGTCAAGTTCTTCCCTTGACTGCTGATCAGACGACATCGGCTTTTGTCAACTCTAGTGAAGTTACAAGACTCAACCAAATTAAATTAAGTGTATGGCAGTACTTGAATAAGTAGGTCCAATCTACTTAGACCGGAAGCCTATTGGATTGCATGACACGTGGTGGATGATGAGGCACAAGAGGAGGCATCGGAATGGACACGTGGACATGTAGTGCCAAGAGAATGACACAAATCCAGCTCCTGATTACAGAGAAATGCATGATAGAATTTTATCATTATTGTAGACTAGCATAATAAACATAATTGTGTATAAACCCTGATTAATTAGATGTCAATAGTAATTCTCTCTCTAACGTGTCATTCGGCCTGTGTTCATGGGTCTGCTATGATGGGTAGGCTTGACCCATGTATTAGAAAGCACAGGAGGCCCTACTGCTAGCCAACCTATATATACAGTCGCCCCATTGAAAACTGTACATGTTCTTTTGCGGATTAAGGTTCGGAATAGCAGTAGTAAATCCTCTGCGTCTCGATCACGTCGTTTTACGGAAAATCACAATGGATTCAATGTTTCCCCAATTTCCAGGTATTTATCCATCTGATTATTAAATACAGTATGTTGCAATTCTAGGGTTAATGGTTTGTGTTGATTAATTATACAATTAATCTAGAATTATCGTGTGCAATTTTCTTTCAAGAAGGAGACATGTTTGTTGCAGCCCTTGCCAATTCCCGAAAAACCATGCATGTTGATTTCGATGGACTTCATTGGTGGGTTCCCAAAGGTAGACGACATGACTTCAGTTATAATGATGGTTGATAGGTTCTCCAAATATGTAGTCTTTGCACCAACTCCAGCTTTATGTCCCTCGAATATTGCTGCGGAACATTTCTACAAAAATGTGGTTAAGCATTTTGGGGCGGAGGACATGGTAAGTGACCGAGACGCCCGATTTACTGATTGATTTTGGGCGTCTCTCTTTTGGGCGTCTTTCTTTAACATGATGGGGTGTGAATTAAAGTTCTCAACTTCGAACCAGCCACAAATAAAAAGAGAAAGATGCACACAACCTTACAACAAAATGCCAACCTTTATATATGATGAGTAATATAAAGGTTGACATTTTGCTGTAAGGTTTATTGTTATCCATTTTATTTTGTTGGCTTAGTGAATTTCGCGAGTTTACTTTGCTTTTGTGAGAAACACCATAAACATGAGAGATTTGAGAAGGTTAAGTTGAATCACGGTAGTTTAACTACTGTACTTAAGCTTTGGCACATTTTGTGAGCAAACTTGGAGTTAGGTTGCATAGTATATGTAACAATAGCGATCTCCCCTGTCATTCACACACAAATGAAAGCCTAAGGGCTGCAAATCGAAGGTAGTGGTATTGATTTGTTCACAGTTCATCAATCTTCTGCTTTGTATTGATTTGTTCATAATGTGTGAGCCTATAAATCGCATCATACGGTTTGTACCTTCTCTCTATATTTCTGGCGTAATGCATTTTGCAATCTCAAATTACAGTTCACAAGGCAATCAATGGCTTATATTATAACAGTGATGCTGTTTTCCATTCAGATTCCTTCCATCTGAAGTAAATGCTTGAACTAGAAGCTAAGGATCGAATCCGCAAACTTTAAACGCATTCCTTTATCACCAAAAATATGCTGCTCCAGGTAGACTACCTTTTTTTTTTGTCCAAACCTCTCAGTCTCAGCTTGTAGTTTTGTTTTTGAAATATAAAATATAAAATGGTTTTTAAGTTGAACGAGTTGGACCGGCAGCGAAGTACAAGTAGGGAGTAATAATTATGAATACGAATTTCCAATTTTGATCACCTAAATTGTGGACCATCCTTATTTCCTTAATGCCTAATTTTCTTAAATCACTTAGTACCCTTTGGATCTTTCGGTACGCTGGGGGGGGCAAAACTGTAAGAGTCTATCCCAACTAGCTCCAGTAGACGAGTCACTTGAAGACTTGCACCGACTGAGACGGACGAAAGTAAAGAAGTCTGACAAACCAAAGGTTCGACAAACCAAGTTATTCGCCCATAGATGCTAATTGACGTTATTCGCCCATTGATGCTAATTGTGTCTCGTTAACTGTCGAAAGTGTAACCATGGTCGGAGATGTGAACGGAGGGACCACCGCAACCACTGCGGTGGCGGAGCCGCAGTACGTTTCGGCGAAGACTTCGGTTTGGTGGGATATAGAGAACTGCCAAGTGCCTAAAGTGTGCGATCCCCACACAATCGCCCAGAATATAAGCTCCGCTTTGGCCAAAATGAACTATTGTGGCCCCGTCTCCATCTCCGCCTACGGCGACACTAACCGTATTCCGGAGCCGGTCCAGCGAGCGCTCTCTAGCACCGGCATCGCACTCAATCACGTCCCAGCCGGTACTTTTTTTGTTTGTTTTGGTTATAGTGTATTGCTGATTTTTGTTGTGAGTTTTGATCATTTCTAGGGTTTGGGGTTACTGCATGAACTGTATTTCTTTTCTGGAATGTGATCTGGTTCTCTATTTCTTGATCTGATTATTTTCTGGATTAAACTGTATTTGTTGATCTTTTGGAGGTCTTATTGTGTTTATATTCTAGTTGGTTAATGTATAGGTTGATATTTGGATAAGAAAAGAGTCCTGATTGATGACTTTGTAAGTTATGATTGGTGAGCAGGTGTTAAAGATGCGAGTGACAAGAAAATTCTAGTAGATATGCTATTCTGGGCAGTGGACAACCCTGCACCGGCGAACTATTTGCTTATTTCCGGTGACCGAGATTTTTCTAATGCTTTACATCAACTACGTATGCGGAGGTATAATATACTTTTGGCACAGCCACTTAAAGCTTCTGCACCACTCATTGCTGCTGCAAGGAGTGTGTGGCTTTGGACTAGCTTATCTTCCGGGGGAGCTCCGCTTACAAGTACTGAATCGTTGCAACTTGCTTCTGTTACTTCACAAAGTAGGAATTCTGAATCTAGTCAATTTGTTCATCCACCGGTTTTCAGTTCTGAAGGCTTTGCCGTAGGAAATCTGAATTCATCTCCTGCTGGAAAGGTTGGTGATATGAGAAACAAAGGGAAATATGGTCGTAGTCTTTCAAGACCCTCGAGTGGCTCGTTTGGTATACAAGAAAGTAAGAGCTATGATAACTCAAGTCAACATGAATATACACAAGGAAAGCAGTTTAAGAAAGCCCCTCATGAGTTTTTTGGAGGTGTTGACCCTACAGCTAGGTTTCCACAAGATATTTCTGGTTCTTCTCAGAATGGATTTATGCAGCCATTGAGGCCTAATATCCTCTCCATACAACAACAGTCCTTTGCAGCTGATTTTACATCGCCTCCCAATTCTCATCAAAATTATGGTTATCGTCCTAGACCTAATGAACTTGGATTTTCCTCGGCCCCTTTGACAAATGTGCCTGATATTTCTAAGCTAAGTATGTCTGAATATTCCGGTTATATGAAAGATGTTCCTAATAACCAGGGACAAACTGTAAAAGATTTCAAAGCAGGTTCCTCTGAGTATCCAAATCCTGCGACCTTTGGTCCACATAAAGAACATACCATAAACAGTAGCCCAACAAACAATTGGCGTCCCATTGCTCCTGGACTTCCAAACCCTTTATCCTCCCAAATGGTAACTATTACTACTAGTAGTAATGGTATTTGGGGAGCTCAAGGACACCAGTCGCCTTCAGTCTATGAGCAAGGCCTTATTGGAATTATTCTACTTGCCCTGAACACCTTGAAAGTTGAAAAAATTATGCCAACTGAAGCAAACATTACTGATTGTATTCGATTTGGTGATCAAAAACATCACAGTATTGATGTACGGAAGGCTTTGGACTGTGCAATTGACAAGAATATGGTAGTGAAGCAAAATTTGGGTGCACTACAATTGTTTGTCAGTAAAAATGAAAAGCTATGGAAGTGTGTGAATCCTATTGGTGGTAATCCTAACCAGTACCCAAGAACAACTTGGGACGAAATACGCAAGTTTCTAACTTCATCAGCTGGACGATCTGCCATGATGACCTCCAATTGCAGGTAAATATTTTTGTTTATATTTCTTGCAACTTTGAATCATCATATTGTAAAATGTGATTAGAGAACCATTTGTTTGGTTTGTCACCGTTGTACAGATATGAAGCAGCTCTGGTTTTGAAAAAGGCTTGCCTAGATTACCTTGCTTTGGGTGATGTACTTCAGATTTTAAATATGATAATTTCTTTAAAGAAATGGATTATTCATCATCATTCAGGATGGCAGCCTATTGCTATTACCGTACAAGAAAGTAATACAGAAGCAGGTGCTGGTTCTGTTATTTGATCACAGACTATGGTGGTATAGAAAAATTGGCCTGGCTAGGGTCATTAATTGCGAGTATGTTGGTGGGACATGGGATTGGAAAATATTTGAGGAATTTGACCAGCTACGAGAACTACACTAGTCATCTTAAAAGTTGAAAATATAATGGACTACAATAAATACTTGTGACTTTAGTAATTAGGTATGTGTTTTTCTTTTCTGGGTGGATTTGATGGGAGTTGCGTCTGTGGTAGAGGATGCCTTATGGTAAGACATGCATCAACCATTAACAAATTCTCTGGTGTTACGGATTTGTTGTTGCTAAGCAAGCCAATGCATTAAGCACCGTTAGATTATCAAGGTCTTTGACCAACAAAACCATCTGGTAACCGTGATGACTCTAACTGGATGATGCGTGATAGAAACTAAGCCAAATCTTTTGCCGTAAGAGTTACCATGGGTAAGTGTTGGATAAAGAAGGTGTGTAGGACACTGGGAATCAATTACTGTCTGGGTTGAGCATGTCTATGAATCGGCTTTGCAGGCAGCATAATTTGGAGTTTATGAAATTAGATGCTTCATTTGAAACATCATGCCAACTGTTTAAAATGAGGTTTGTTTGTTCCTTTGGTCGGTGTTTCCAAGAATTAGGCATGGTGGTTCGCTCGAAGAACAGGGGGAAAAGTTAAATATTGAAGTGACTATGGACGATATTGAAGCTTTCCAGGTATGTTTGAGGTCTTGGTCATAAATATCAATCTTAGGAGGAACATGTTACAAAAAACATGATCTTACACCCCTAGATAAATTGTACTGATAACTGCAGTAAGATTTTATGTTCAAAAACTTGTACTAGGAACATGAGATGTATGCTTCTTTTTCCATTTCTTCTATAAGATTTTCTATGTTCAAAAATTTGTACTAGGCACATGAGATTTATGCTTCTTTTTCCATTTGTTCTAAGATTTTCTATGTTCAAAAACTTGTATTAGGAACATGAGATATGCTTCTTTTTCCATTTGTTCAGGTCTTGGCTCCTTGTCTTCCTCTACTGTTTTTTCTATCCATAGACAACAATTTACTGTTTCTCTTTTCGGCGTGAAGTTCACTGCGCACTTTACTAAATGTTGAATGGGCAGATCAATTTCCCTTTTAAGATGATGAAGCTCTCAAAATGTCTTTTGTAGCCAAGTCTAGTTTACTCTCCATCTTCCTTCCCCTTCCGTTTGTTTATAGTTATTTGGATGTCATAATTACTTGCCAATCTCACCTACTGCCATTGTTAAATCTGCAGTTACAATGCTTCCATGCCTCCATAATAGATATGTTTAGACTTAGGCAGCCATAGCCTAGGAAGGACTGAGGAGTAAGCGTCCTGATATTATTTTTCATCTTTTACTTCTATATCAGCCAAGTACTTCGCAAAATTTACTTATTTGGTCTCGGAATCCACTCAAGCAAATGGGAATTTCCTCAATGAGTTTTACAGTTTTAGCCAAAATTTGGAAATGTTTCCTTGCCAGCTATTTTGACGCATTCAGAGATCTTCGAAAATATGTAACATGTACTGAATTGAAGCCTGGATTTAGGCAGACACAGTAACTCAGTGAATGAGGTAATATAATATTCAAATTGATATAAAGCCGGTTCACGAGTACAATGAATCAACTCGTGAAGTTGCAACAAAATGTTTGTAGGTTGAAACCTTATAGCAACGAAGTAATTGAAAACTCATCCAAATTATCACATTTCTAATTGCATGTCATCAGTCTGAGCTCACTCTCAGGGTTGCATACAAAGCGACTGGTAGCGCCATGTTTCTGTAATCATTTCCTAACATCTAATCGAATACTTAACGAAGGTATCTTACATACCTTTCTGTTTCTAAGAGACCGAGTTATGAGCATGTCAACATAAATAATGGGAGAGGCTAAATATAAGAACATACGACATACTGTAGATGCAATATGCACTAACAGTTACGAAAAGACCATGAGATATCAACATTCTGAACTAAGCAGATGGGAAAAAATGGGAAGATAAACGAGAAAGTGATTATGGAAATCCATGAAGCAACAGTAGTTAACTTAATTGAAGAAAGGCTGGAATTGCGATTTTGTTATGATTTATAAGACTACTTTACAACTGTATTGCGCAATAAATTATCATATGGAATCGGTCATTGATACTAATTACTTTTTAACATCAGTTCATTCATATCTCATTTCTCACTAGGGTTTATGAGACAACTTATTCTGTCAAATCATCATCAAGAAAGTCAAAACCATCATCATCAGTGGTAACTCCTCCAGCTGCAGAACTGCCCTCAAAAGGTTCACCCACATCAGCCAATGATACCATTTCTGCAGGTCTGTTTACTTCATTCTCATCCATTTCATCTGCATATAGTTGTTCCATTTTGCTGTCAAGCATATCCTGAAACAACATTTACAACTCAGTAGTTTAATAAGTTCCCAACAACTTTATGCAGAACCCTTTTGCACAAGATATAAAAACTTGATTAAAATCCAGTACCTCATCTTCTTGCAAGGACTGTTTCTGTTTCTCCACAAGCCAATCATCCAGTATGCTCTCGTACATGAAACTTTCAGATGATATCAAATCACAAGGCTTTCCTCCTATCAGGCTCTCACGCAATCGCAAATTGTAGTGAACATATGCAAGCTCATTCCATCTTTTCCGAGACAAACAATTATGCCTTCTGCTATGGACTTGGTCATAGGTGCTCCAGGTATGTTCGCAACCAAGAGATGAACATGTCTGGCTCAGTATGCGTATAGCAATTCTTTGAAGCTCTAAGCAACTTATTCCATGTTGTTGCCACCATGCAGCTAATAAGAGTAATGGTAGCACATGTACGCATCTTTTCTCAATTTTCATATCACTAAATAATTACATTTAAATCCTGTGTACACTAGATACTCAGTTGATTACCTGGATCAAGCTCCATTCTGGTACTTAATGCCAAATCAGTTCCAAAATCAGCTTTAGCAGATACAAATTCAGGAATCTGATCACACGACACGATTATTAAACTAGATATCCAGTAATGTGGTAACCACTTAAAATTAACAAAACTCTTTTGGCTGGTTTTTATGCAAATTCAGTTGCTGAATAGACAGGCTAAGCTTGAATCATCAACCAAATAGAACTAGTTCTAGCCTTATTATAAATGGAACACGACACAAGAAAAGTGTAAGAATATATTACCTGCGTGGATGCTGAAATTCTCTTTGCATTATCAGCTTCCAATCGGACTATGCATTCATTCAATCCACGAATAACCTCGGGATGCTAGAACAATGAAACTAAATATAATTAAACCAAAAAACATTGGAAGTATTTAACAACTAGAAGGGTAGATCAATTTTTCATACCAAAACAAAATCAGGACGGTAACGATATGATGGGTTGAGAAAGTAAGCTGCTACATACAGCGGATGGTGGAACAATGAGTTCCAGTTATTGTCTATCACATTCCACAGAGGTCCATACTTTTGTGTATCATCCCCGTGAATGGTTTTAATTTTAATCTTAGCTCTGCACATGTCATTATACATAAATGGCATTGACTGGCTTTCACTGCTATCTATCTTTTGAAGAACGTGTGCGATTGGCTCCAGTGATTTTCTAACACACTGCAATTTCTTCCAAAATGATGCATTGGAGAGAAGTTTTTCGACTTCCTTGGCCTCGTCAGACTTTGCAAATGGGGAAGAAACCCATTTATTTGACAGAAACATTCTCTTTAGGTCAATGCCATGATGCAACAAACTCTGTAAAGTGAAGTAAGTAGTGCCAAATTTGGAAACAGCAGGCCTTAGAAGTTCTTGTCCTCTTGTAAACTCTTTTTTCATAAAATTCAGCAACCATGTATTGTTATATATAAACCTTGTAACTTTTTTAGCTTTGACGATGCATTCTCCTATCCATTTTATGTTCAAAAACTCCTGAAGCATTTGATCTATACAGTGCACAGCACATGGTGTCCAAAATAAATGGCGCCTTTTTTCTTCAAGCATCTTCCCAGCAGTCTTCCAGCTGGCTGTGTTTTTGGTGATTACCTTTTAGTAGAAGTAAGAAGATAACATTTTTAGCAAATCAATAAAAGTAAATCCAAGTCATTACACAGCAGAAATGAAGCAACAGGAAAAAGAATTGAGTTTCATACTTGAACCACATTTTGCTCGCCTATTTCTTCAACCATTTTGTCCAACAACTCGAAAAGATTTCCAGCATCTTCGATGATATCAGTAGCATCAACTGAAGAAAAAAAATATACACCCCGAGGACAAGAGACCAGGAAGTTCACCAATGTCCTACCTTCAATATCACTCCAAATATCAGTCATAATAGAACACCCAGAAATTGACCAAGACGTCCTTAATTCAGCTAAAAACTCTTTGGTCGTGTTGATCTCATCCTGAAGAAACCGACCAGATATTAAATGGGTAGACGAACCTTGCAGGCCTTGTCCATACTGTCCAACTAACTCCAGCATTTTGTGGAAATAAGGGGAATCAGCTGCACCTGAAGGGATGCCTGCATAATAAAAGAATTTACAAATAGCAGTTACAACTTCCTTCCTACACTTTTTCTCCGCAACCATCTTTGTTTTCACATGCTTATAATGTGATGATGTCTGGTTTTTAAGTGATTTCAAGAAGACAGAATCCAATCTTGACTTCTTCAAAAGTGGTTCACTACCATTACCACTACTACCAGGAGATCTGCACCTGTTATTTCTGACGTCGTTATCTGAAATTTTATCCTCAATCATGAGCAGATCCCTGCTTGAACATTGCAGCAGCCCTCCCTCATGCTCTTCTTCTTCATACTCATTATCTGAAAGAGTGTAGAAAGCAGATATCTCCTTGGTGTCAGACTTCCGGTTTCGACGACCTGTTCGGTGCCACTTCATATTCTCCTTGATTTTAAGATACACTTCCTCAGGAGCCTTATCACAGTAAGCAACTTCTCCAGGGATCCTTGCCAGATGTTGCTTAAACCGGTTGATACCCCCACTAATTATCTTTTCACAATAATTGCATTTCACCTTTTTCTTCTTTTGATCTTGAGCAACACAATGTTCCCAGCCAGGGTCCAGATATCCTAATGATCGAAGAGGAGCAAATCTCATAACCAAGTTCTTATCAGTAATTACTTTCTTGCCCTTCTGTTTATAACTATCAGGAACATCTTCCATGTCATTATAATTGTTTGAGTGGAAAGCTAAAGATGCTTCTTCATACTCGGATTGCCTTCGTTTTCGACTAGAACGGCATCCTTCCAGGTTCTTTTTCATATTGAAACATACCTCTTCTGGAACCTTATCACAATGAGTAACTTCACCAGACACTCTAGCCAAATGTTGCTTCAACCTAAATATCCCGCCACTTACAATTTTGCCACAGTAATTGCATTTGACCTTCTTTTTCCTTTCATCTTGAGCAGTGCCATGATCCCATCCAGGGTCAACATATCCTGCTGACCGAAGAGGAGCCATCTTTTCTATTATTTGGCAACCAACAAGACTGCAACGACTTCATAGGCCTCAGATATCATGTTGATGGAAATGATAACATCAGTAAAGATTTATATGCAGTGGAAACACCTAAAAGCAACCTGACAATAGATAATATAGAGCAAGTAAAGGTAATGGTACTAAGAAGGCAAACACAAGACATGAGAAAATAACCATAACTACATGATTTACCTTTTCTACACAACACAAATCCTTCTCCTCCAGCAGCTCTGTACTTAACCTGGTTTACAAAATGATTCTTCCTTGAAGACATTGGATCTGATGCTAAGTTAATGCTGAGCTAAACAAATTAAAATGTCAAAGTTACAGTGATTAGTGCATAGGGAACTGAAACCAGACAAGAATTCATGAGGAAACCTAGTTCAACAAATTCATGAGGAAAACTAGTTCAACAAATTCACCAACGCAGCAGTCATCTCAAAGTGCTTATCAAACTATTGGAAATTACATGTTTGACGTGAAACTACATCTAAAACTAAAAGTCCAAAAGTCAAAGCATGCAAATACAACAACAACAACAACCCATTAAAATTGCAAGTCATCAAAGCATGCAAATGTTGAGTCCAAATTGCAAG
Source organism: Erythroxylum roigii (assembly GCA_027576455.1). Classification (NCBI taxonomy): domain Eukaryota; kingdom Viridiplantae; phylum Streptophyta; class Magnoliopsida; order Malpighiales; family Erythroxylaceae; genus Erythroxylum; species Erythroxylum roigii. The sequence goes on from JANZXV010000009.1 coordinate 17,660,642, forward strand.
TCATCTAATAAGCTAAGGTGGTCCATTAGGGGAGTTTGAGAAACATGATCCTTTGGGGCAAAGTCCTTATCTAACGTAAAAGGAGAATTACCTGGAAGCAGGAAATTATAAGCTTCTGAGATCTGTAGATAAATGAATCGTGATGTCAGACAAACAGAGCACCAAGAAAATAAAAAAATGACGTGACAGTTTTGGGTGTTAACAGACATAAAAAGACGTCGTTTTTGGCACAGATCAGGGTTGGAACAGGGCATTGGGTACAGAGGATCTGAACCCTAGTTTAACAGGTGGTCTCGGAAAAAAGAAACATGGCGAATAGGCAATGTACTGCTCCACGTAGACAACATAACTGCATTTATCTTTAATGTGATAAGCGGAGTCCATTCACGTTCGGATCCTTCTTTGAAAGACTATGTCATAAAGGAGTTAACTAGGAGACATTAAATGACAGGAAATGAACTACAAGGTTGGCATCGAAACGTGGAGAAACATGAAAATGCAAACAAGAAACTCGTGAACTTAACCAGCTTGAAATGGCTCCCGGCGTGAGCATTTCCATGGGTAAGGAAAAGGATGACATTGTAATAATTTCCTTTTCATTAAGCTTTAATCTGCAATACCCATTTGAGTTTAGAATCTAAAGAAGAAAAAGAGAGGAAAAGAAGCTAGCTTTTCCAGAAACAACAAGCATTACAAGTTGCAGAATAGTAAGAGTGAAAAGAACAAAGCTTTAAGCAGCTAATTAGACAAGATGATCAAGAAATAAAGAAAGAAGAAGAGTTGTTAAGAATCCAAGTAGAACCCTGAACTTTGGCCCCAAAATAGATTGAGCTTATGCCACATAGCAGAGCCGATCACTGACATTAGGCATATAACCCAGGAGCTTAGGAACCATCAGATTCCACAAGAAAGATAAATGGGTTGGGTTCGATTGCATAGTTAAATCAAGAAAAGAAGGTTTTTTCGAAGAATATATTAAAAAGGTATCGAATTACCTGGGAAGTTCTGAGGCGGGAATTAGGAGGGAAGCGTCGCTTCATCGCCCTGAGTCTCTTCTTCTCAAATTTCTCCTCATAGCTTCGTCTACTTTGCTCCTCAGAATCTCTTCTCCTTATTAATTTGTTTTTTAATTATAAATAATGCTTCAAATGTTTTATTTTATCAACACATCGTAATAAATATCCGCTAATAATATTTATATCAAATAATCAAATCAAGCAAGTTTCTTTTCATTTTTTTTCAATATACGAAATTAATTTGTACTTTTGTTGTTGTCGTTCCTCCTTACACCAACTTCGTACCTGTTTTGCATAATTAAGTCCAACGACGTTGGAATGTTTTTTTTTTTGGGGGTAATTTTTTGCAAAGAAAAGTTACTGACAAATCACATAAAACAGCTCCTGTGATATACTTAATTATTCATCTTAGCTCTTGTGTTTTTAATTCGTTCATTTTAACCCCTGTGTTTTTTATTCTTATTCAAGATACTCCAATTGGATATTTTCGAACAAATTTGCCTTTAGATTATTGAAATATATTTTTTTTAATATCTTGATTTCAAGGATAAATTTGTCCGAAAATACCCAATTGGAGTATCTTGAATGAGAATAAAAAACACAGGAAATAAGGTGAACGAATTAAAAATACAAAAGCTAAGATAAATAATTAAGTATATCACAAAGACTCTTTTATAGAATTTGCCAAAGTTATTCCCACGCCATCCTGATCCTATCCTTCATCATACTATTTGGACGATTTCACCATGAGGTCTACGTGGATGCTTGTGCACCGAATCATTGCTAGTCTACATTTCTATTGTGCCGTTCAATATTTTAGTCAACTGTTTCAACCACCTAAATTAACATGCATATCCGAAAACCACCAAAACTGACACTGAACTGTATGATAAGACTTAGAACAGCAGGAGGTTTCAAACGGGTTCTCATTGTTAAGCTGCGTTCTACAAACAACCAGCTTCAATCTTTCCTGAAAAATTTGCCTATCTTGATCTTCACGAAGTAAGAAGGATCCACTCGTTGTAGATGGGATATTTGATTATTCATTTCATTTGACAGAAGTTTGCTTCCATTTCCTACCTATAATTTATAATGTCCTGGCATGATCACACTTTCAAAATGATGAAAATCATTTTTTTAATAAAAAATTTAAATTATAATTAAAACTAAATCATGTTACAAAGCGATTAAGGTTCTAAGTTTACTATCATATTGCAATATAATCTAATAACAAAAGACTTCTCTGGGAAGATAAATTGGCTATCTGCATAATAGATGCCAATTTATTTACTACTTTTGGCATTTAAGATTTTGTTTTCTCTTTTGCAGATTTGGATTGCACGCAAAAATTATCAGGAATGTTTTGGACATTGGCTACTACTAGAAGGATATCACTGTCCTCTGTTTGTTTGATATCCCTTATCTCTTGATTCTCTGTTTGCTCAACAATTGCAACTGGAGTCAACATATTAGTCCAATCCATCTGACAATACTTCAAATATTGGGAGGTGAAATTATTTACATTATTTTCTAAAATTTCCGTATTTTCTGCTTGAAATTGTCAAGAGTTGACTTTCCTTCCTCTTGAGTTGCTCCAATTACACATACTCTGCATTGTTCAGTTCCTACCTAGCTACCAGTGTCCTTTCTTTCCAGGTTTTTTAACATCAGGCTCATCTGCCTCCTTACTTTCTCTAAGATATTCCATTTGACTACTTTCTTTTTTGGGATGCATTGTTTCTAATCCGCAAGATATTCTCTTCCTCCCCATTGAGTTGCCTTTGAATTGTATTGTCTATCACCAATAGTTTCATAATTTCATAAGGTTGGATCTCTTCCATCCCCTTTTCTCACAATTTCCTCAATTTTCATAAACTCCACAGTGGTATCTAAGTTGGTAGAATTAGTGAGCTCTTCATGCCACCATGTTTTAAATGATCTACCCGTAGGAATTCATTTCCTATATGAGGTGTTATGCTTCCATGAGTAGCTTATTCAGATTTCTGTTCTTTTTAAGGTCTCATTTTCTCCTAGCCGGAGAAAAGGTAGGCTATCTGGAAGTAAAGAATTCTTCGGTATTTCGATGCACAATTTTACATAGCCTATCCTCTCCATAGAAGCTGTATGTGAGTCCACACAAACCTGCTTCCCCAGTGAATAACTTAACCCAGCCATTGTCCAATACTCCATCGGGAGATTATGAAAGTTCACCCACTTGGGAATAACCTCAACCTGTCCCGTATCCATTACAATACCCGATCTACACTTATGCAAAAACAGAGGTTAGACCCCAAAATACCCGAGACCCTATTCTATAATTTCATTCAAACTAGACTCATTAGAGAATTTAAACAACCACGTATTATCAGAGTTGGCCCTGAGCAAGGGCAGGTAGGACACCTGTCTAGGGTCCATTTTCATGAAGAATTAAATAGGTAATAAAATGGTCCTCATTTTATTTTATTTAATTCTTTACGAAGGTTTTAATTTTTATAAAGAGCAATAAAAGAACTCCTATTTTATCTTTTTTGTTATTTATAAAAATTCACTCTTAATTATCATAAAGGAAGAAAAAAGATAGAATAAGAAACGTTTTTATTTGTCAGGCTATAAAACATCAAGATCGGCTCTGCTTACTATCCTCCCGCAACATTACCTTTTACAAGCCTTTTTGTACGAATCTAAATCCTCTGTCTAATATTACTCTGTCTTATTCTGTCTCATAAAATCTCAGTCATTTATTTTGCGGGACCCACGCGGGACCCATGCAGGACCTACATAAATAAATGACTGAAATTTATTGGATACAATAAGATACCATAATATTGGATAGAGGATCTGGACTCTATTTGTACCATTTGACATTTACCCAAGCATTTTTTTTTGGTACATCGGAAAGTTAAAAAGCAAAAATTAAAATAAAGAACAAGAAAAAATTAAGCTCTCAAAAAGCACACTCATGAAGCATCAACAGCTAAGTCTAGCAAGAGATCTGGAGGCGATGAAACCCATTCTTAAAATTCCTGTCGATTTCTGCTTCCTTGTTTAGCAAGGGAATCTGCTACTCGATTTCCTTTCCTTAGAGAATGACGTCATAAAATATCCCAATTCCAATCCTTATAAACAATGATATCAGCGACAATCTTAGCCAAAGGGTGAAACAACCAATCATCACTAGATATCAGCCGAAGGACCTCTGAGGAGTCCGACACCACTATAATTTTTCGAAACCTAATGCTCCAAGCTATTTGCAGCCTTGTCGTTGTGGCCAATAGTTCGGCAGTCATATTTGTCGCAACTCCAATATAGCCAGCAAACCCACGCAGCCGGCGCCCGTAAAGATCTTTAAAAACACCTCCAATTCTAGCATCTCCGTTCACTGCTGGGAAGGCCGGACATTTTGACCAGAAGAATCCTATTAGTGTCGATGACTAAGCTTTGGCCTCTGGTTGGAGACACTCAATTGCGGGTGACAACACACATCCTTCGGAACATTTTGATAGAAAGTTAGTGCTCCCTTGATGTGTTGGACGCTGACTTAATCCCTCCTAGAACCCTCATTTCGGGAGGTTCCTGGGTTTTGTCTTATCTCTACAAGCTTGTGGAGCTTTTTCCCAGCCGAAGAACCATATAACTTGTCTCTAGAGAGGGCTGGAAAGTTTGTTGTAGAGACTAGAGAGGGAGCTTCTCCCCCCCCCCCCATGGCCGTCTGACCAATCTGGGGGAGACTCTCCGGTGAGGCTGAAGCCTCAGCCACCGTGAAGGTGATTTAGATCTGGAGTTTAAGCTTGGTCGTTGGGTCGCTTCCCTCGCGCCACTGTCGTCTTGCTGCCCCCGGATAAGAAACCTTCTCAGATCTGGAAATCTCACGCCGCTCTAAAAGCACTAGAAACTATTGAAAGTTGAAACAAAGGCAATCCAAAACTGATGAAAATCTTGTTAGACCGTAAGCAGTGCTCAACGTCATGGTGCATATCCTGGAGTACAATAAGGTTCTGGTTCATGCAAGATATGGTTGATAAAGTATTCAGTTTTGTCCCCATCTTATTATTGGTTTCCAGATTTTGTCCACAAGATAAAGAGATTTTGTACCTAACTGTCTCTTTGTTTACACGATCTGAAAAAGGCAACGCCAAACAAAAAGAAGATTTGTGTAATTCATTAACAAACAAACATAATTTAAAAAAAAAATCATTAACAAACATATCTCACACAGCCCCCAAAACTCGGGAAGAATTAGTGAAGAGAATCAAACAACTGGCTGGAAAAGATTCTTACACTTGCTTGGTGACTATTGTAATCTAAGATTCAATAGTTTTTTTTTTTCTTTCCCTGATCACTGGTGTTGTTGATGGATGATTTTTGTGACGATGGCGCTGGGAAGAGAACAAGTAGTTTGAGATGGCTCTTGCGGTTGTTGACGAAGAAGACCCAGATCGATGGGAGATTGTTGCCTCGGTTGGTGGCAAGGAGTGTGCGCAGAGGATGTTAGAAAACATTATGTAATTCTTTTGGATGATTTGCAGAGCATTGAATGTGTCAAAATTAGACCATGCACTAACTGGAGGAGAAGCTCTAATCGGACTGTGCACAACTCTTTTTTGGCATGATGATCATAAATATGCGCTAGTTTCTCTCGGTTGAGTGCGAAAGTTCAAGCTTGTTTTGTCTGCTGCTCATTCGTTTGATCTGATTTCTCTGTTTTTGTTTTCTCTCTGCTCTGTCTTGCTTGCATGAGCATTTCTGGTTTGCGTATATGATTTTTACGTACTGAAAAATAAATCAGAAATTTCCTGAGAACAGCCACCTATCAATGCACTGCTCTTAGTATATGAGCAGAAAAGCTGAAGTTCCCATTCAAGCACCTACCAGCGAAAATGCTAGGCATGTGCGTTCTGTAGCAGATGAATTTTGGATTTCCCTCTTCTCCATTTTACTGATGAACACCAGTGAATGGTCTCAGTTGCTTGCTTGATTCATAAATTTAGCCCATGGAAATGCTATACCTGGGCTAGGACCTTCTCTTGCATGCCATCCTGGTCACCTCCATGACAAGATAAAGGCTCCAAGATCGTTTCTTCACTTATACAGATGAACTTGATTGACTTCAGAGACTTGGACATGAAAGTAACAGCGCCTAAAACAGAAACGGGGTCACAAACATTTTACTTGGTTCTAACAGACCTACAATCCACAGAATTCTGATCAATCCATGTCAGTTATTCAATGTTAGTATAAAGGTTAGTGTAAATGTTCTTGACCCAAACGGTTGTGAATATATCACGAAACAGTACAAAAACGGAAAGAAGGTAAGCAAAAGAGACGGGAGGAGCCAGGGAAGAGGCAGTGCAGGGGTAGAACCAAGGCAGAAAAATATCTGCCTAAGAGCTCCATCCATGCTCTGCCTCTTCCCCGTCTTTATCCGTCTCCTCTCTCCCCCACAACTCTCCAAATATTCCCTTAACGTACCTTTCATAACGTTGCCATCTCCGATTCCTATCACCAGAATATCAACCATGCACACGCATTCCACAGCTTCTCCTGACAACGAATTCTTTTTACAACTCCTGACAAAAGCTTTCTGCTTTCTGCTGGTGCGGGGTTTATATTATCTATGGTCTATTTATATTCCTAACGGCAAAGGGTTTATAGTACACATGTACTATCAGTCCTTGGACTTCCCGATCAATGTACTACGTACTTTTAAGTACATTGATCGGGAAGTTTTAGGATGTTTTTGAACATAACGTGTACTGCAACTTTTCTTATAGTACACGTAACTCTCAATTATGAATAGTATCGTGCCTGATTAACAAAAAAACAAAATGTTTTTCAGTACTAACTCTATCTCTCTACGTACTCCCAAATTATCAGGTGGGCTGTATTGAAAAAATTAAGGGGTAGTGAATATTTTAATCAGAACCCTTTATGCGTTTCGAGTATCTGATATAATTTGATCTCCGAACAGGTTTCTGATGGTACATAATCTGTTCTTTACGACTGCCAAGTCTGTGGTCATCAGAGAAAACATGCCTGATGCAATGTTTCCCTTAAAATAGAGTTCACGGTATTGTTGCTTTGCAATAGCTGGCTGTAAAGATCTGTTCTTTCAATTTTCAGCATGAAAACTTTAACTAGTCATTGAGTTGTATAAGAAGAAATTGGGCTACACAATTGTGAAATAAGGACGCCTGCCTTGAGGATTATTGGCAAGTTCCTTCCTCTGTATTTCAATCTCCCTGGTTATCATCTCCTCTCGACCCTTTTTCTTCCTGTTTTTCAGGTTTGTGATATGTTTGAGGAAGTCTGAGAAAGAAAAGTACTAGAATTTGAGCTGAGTAAGTATAACATCAAAATCACTAAGCGTCCACTCTGCTTCTTCATCCTTGTCACTAACGAATATTTCAGTACCCATATCAATGGATGTCCAAATTCTTCGAGCTGGAGTGGTGCCTGGATCCTGCAAGGGGAGAAGTAATCAAGTATAAACAATCTATCCTTCTCATACTACAGGCCCTTTTATAAGAGGCTCGGTGAATTAGCTGACCTGATAGAAATATAGCCTACTAGATAGTTCCCCAACATCAAGCTCCCAGGTTCTGGGATCCCCGGCCCAACCATCGCCTTGTTTGGTTGGATATCCATATTCTTGCCAAATTGGATGAGGCAACAACTGAACTAACTCCTGTGCCTGAGGGTTGCTGTAAGGATCACAAGTGCTAACAGGTTGCTCCAAAAACTGAGCATTGCCTGGAGCACAATAGTAATGATAAGCTCCATATGGGAAGTGAACTGTATCGTTTCTGTAAATTTTTGTATTGTTTGGAGTAATGTGATACTGTGGGCAGTTTCCTAAGCTTGTGGCACTGCACCAAGATGGAGTTTCAGGATTAATGATCATCTCGCTGTATCTGGTTACATCAGTAAGCACATCTCCATCACAAGGAGCACCATTGTTCTTCCAGCAGCTACCTATATCTATCAAATAGAACTGACTTTTGGATCCTCCTCCTTTTATGACATCCAAAGTCATTCTGACCTTAAAATCAGGTGATTCTGGAAGCTGACAGATCATGAACGAGTCAGTTTTATATACAGATTCAAGATTTATAGCTTTCAGTTGTCCTCTGAGAGGTACGCTGATGTAAACTTGCATTCAGATAATACATGAATTGATGAAAATTACAAACACTCAGCACACGCAAGATCATCAAATTAAAGTTCCTCAGACATCTCCTGTACAGAGTCCTATCAAGTCACTGCACAAAGTGTCTAGTCAATGTTTGTTTCGGCCGATAAGTTACTCCACAAAAAAGTGTTAAGAAAAGACAGCAGGAACGTAATTAACTATCCTATCACTAACTTGCTTTGAGATATCACAAAATTATTTACTTCTTAAACAAGCAAAAAGAGAAGCAACAACTATTGAATCATGCATCACTTTCTCTATTAAGTCATAGGTTACTTACTTAATTATCAAGACTCTGTTTGGAATAGATAATCAAAGAGAAAACTGACAATCCAGGGACTTCATGACTTACGATTTTAAGCATTCCTCTGGTGTCATAGTGATACCCTCCAGAGAAACCTTTTGTTGCGTCAGCTCTGAGGTACAACATTAACCAAGGATACTTCCTTGACGTCTTGAGCCTGTGGGTAAAGATCCAACTCCCATTACCAACTTTTTTCTCCCAAGTCACCTCATAGAAAGAGATATCATAAAGCCCTCTTCCAATATCAGCTCCCAAATCGTAAGTACCTTTAAAACTTCCCTTCAATATATCACCACGTAAAAGCTCAGTTTGTTGATGATTGAGTATAGGTTGATTCATACACCCACCTCCAAAGCAAGGGAACCAATTAGGACTAAAAGGTGGGACCTTTTTTCCATTCTGAGGACATAAACCAGACAGTGTATCGTAGTTTCCATTTTTAAGCATCACCATCCAAAATTGCCATGGCTTTGGTTTATCAGCAACCTCACATAAAGAACCCAGATAATGCTCCTTCTGCGCAGCATAAAGATCTGGATTGTTTAAAGCTCTTGGATCCAAACCTGGGAATCTTTTGCCAGCTCCAAGCTTGTTGTCAGCTTCCGTTACCTTGTGTTTCAGCTCAGAATCTATGCCAGCATGACAAAGATGTAGCCTATAAAACTTATCTTTCTTTGAAGAAAGTTAGAACGTAACAAATGAAAGAGAATGCCATCCATTTAGAACATCGCATCACATAATAATAGATAAGAAGCATGTCCATTGACAGTAACTAGGATTCTGAGCTTGATATAGAACAGGAACTCAAACAAAAATAAATATTGAAGAAGAAAGACGGACTCTTTAGTAGTCTATCTATCTCGCTTTCTTCTTTGATGGATGTTCTTACTTGATAGATCAAAGCAATCTGCAGCTCTGGGGCTACCCATTCCAGGAGTTTCTTGACCAACTTCATTGCAAAAGTTCCAAGCTTCAAAGCCCACTCTTAAACCATCTCTTCTCATTCCGGGGTCTCCCACAGCTGAAGTGTAGCGTGCCATACATACTCCGGATACGGACAACAGAATCACATTTACCAATAGAAATATCGCATGCCTGAACTCAGTTGCCATAACGGTTCACAGGTATTGCTCTGTTTCAATGCCCTGTAAATAAAGCTAAGAAGCATGTACTTACAACTCTATGAGTAGATGGGAACTCCTTGGAAATGGTTTTAAACTTAAATGGCGGTTTATAAAGCTTAAGCTGCTTTCCCCCTGTGTGAGGGAAGGGAACAAAACTAATATCTTAATTGATTTTTAAGTTACAAAACGTAATTTAAAATTTCAGGAGTGATTATTGCATGTGGCTCTGTTTCTTAACAGGAAGTGCGCATCTGATCTTTTTCAGGTTGTTTTTCTTGGTTTCTTGTTCTTGTGTGTTTGACTTCGATTTAAAAGATACAATCTAATCAGTGTTAGGTAGGATTAAGGGACCACAATGCTGTAATTGAAACTCTGGTCATAAAGAGACCCCACTGGCTATGTCTTGCTGCTGTTAAAGATCAGCAACTGTGAATTCGCTGGACTCCTCAAGGCGTTTGATTTTGGGTTCAGTAATACCAAGTAGATGATACCTCTCTTCTTTTTTTTTTCTTTTGGAAAGTACCATACTGAGCAGATAGATTTGCCTAAGTTAATGCAACAATAAAATTAGTATAACACCAAGTTTTGTTGCCTAAGAAGAGCAAAACAAGGTTCAATACAAAATTACGTAAATCTAGAAGTGTTGTTATAATTGGCAATGGCGTCTACTCAAACGAAAAGTTCCTTAAACTTTAGTAAACTTATCATTTGGAAATGGACTCGAATCTTCTGTACCTCTTACTCTATATCTACTCTGTGTCCATTGTATCTGAGCCATCTATTTATGTGAGACCGATAAAAATAGATGGCTCAGATACAATGGGTACAGAATAGGTACAGAATAAGAGTACAGAAGATCATGTCCCGCGAAAACGCCTTATACCCATTTTGGATTTCATACTTGGAAGTACTATGAATTGAAGTTTTAGTTTATTTTCTATTTAGCTTATATTCTCTAAAATTTATTTAATACGTACTTAAAAATTATCTGTTATAGACATTTCAAATAACAAAAAGAAAAGTGTCACCGATCACACACAATTGCCTTATCCTAAAACGCCTCAAGAGTTCGGTTTCATTAGATTTTAAGCTGCAGTAACATGAGGGGAAAGTTTCTCTGTGTGTTACGGTTGTTCTATCGATTGCTTGTGTTGGTGTGTCGAGAACTTCTAATGTAAGAGACACTAAAGTAAGGATACTTATGGGCAACAACCAATCGGCATGCCGATTTATTGCTCATTCAATACTTATGAGAAATGCATAGGGATTCAGTGAAATCTAAGAGTCAACGATATTTGCTATTAAATAGAGAATGCGTGATGCACCTCGTCAATCCTAAGGCTTCTCATTTTTTGTACACCATTATTTTATATGCTCATATTGCGTTCTTTTCGTATTGTGAAATGAATGTCATCCTTCTTCTTTTATCCTTTCGTATATGAAAAGCGATAAGTAGGATGCTGTAGGATTAGAAGGAGATTGTGTTTTTTGGTTACTAATAAAGCAAAAGCTTCTGACCAACTAATAACGAGTGACTCACCATTTCATCCTGGGCAGTAAGTGTCCCTTTTGTGGCAATGAAGAGTCAATTTTACACACCTTTCGTGATTGTTTGCAAGTAAAAACTTTCTGGTGTAAAATTCCCTCCGAATTGGTTGATCCAAACTTTTTTCAGCACGAAGTGAAGCAATGGGTGACTTCCAATCTCAAGAAACACGCTTAAGTGCAGCAGACTCATTGGGTTACAATCTACGGGATAGCCTACTAGTTTATGTGAAAATGGCGAAACAACAGTCTTCGAAGAGGGTTTTACTTGGCCAGACAATGATACTAGGACAGTAATGGAATACGTTAATCGGATAAACAAAGCCAGAAATGTGGAAAGTTGTGTGTTTGGCGACCCAAGATTAGCAAAGGGGCATCTTATTGGGTGGACCAAACCGATGGAAGGATGAGTCAAGATTAATACAGATGGTGCGGTTAAGCATGGTCATAACTTTGCTTGTAACAGTCCAAATCACCCGCTTACAGATATTGTATGTTTTGGGCCCAGCCCGCACGGTTTTGCTTTTCTCAAGACCTTCACAGGAGGTCACTCATCTTAGAACTACTCTCACCCATGCACATTTAATCTCGGAGTTCCGATGAAATTTAGTGCATTAGGCCATAGAAAACGCGCTTGTAAGGAAGAGGTATCCGTACCCTTATAAGACGTATTTCGTTTCCCTCTCCAATCGATATGGAATCTCACACTGTTTACCCCTTAAAGCCCTGCTCTCTTCGGGGCCATCATGTTACTTACTTTTCCCATACTCCTTTTATTGTTCTTTTGTGCATATAGTCAATTCTACTTAGCTTGTTGAGACTTCGTAACCATTCTCTACTACCTACTATGAGTCTTGTGAGATGAATAGAGCCTTCATTTGGATGCTCCAATAATTGTACACTTTCCCACTAAAACTGAGAATTAACTTTTGTGTATAATTAAAAGTTGGTAAATTAGGTGAAGCAAGGAAGGCCATTGAGAAGGACCAAAACAACTTTGATGCCACTGTTAGATTTTGGAAACAATTAGCTTGCATGTGATATAAGAATTATTTACTTTATTTTATGTACAAGTATGCGATGTGATTGATGTCGACGAAGGCTTACTTTAACAAATTGAAAACTGATTTGATGATAACTAAACGCTGCGTTTGGTTAGCGTCTCTGGTAACTGGAGACGAGAATAGAGCCTTCATTTGGATGCTCCAATAATTGTACACTTTCCCACTAAAACTGAGAATTAACTTTTGTGTATAAT
>JANZXV010000009.1:17673177-17684314 GCA_027576455.1 Erythroxylum roigii
TTTCATGGTCATCGTGCACGAGACATTTCTTGGGTGGACTTAACCTAACCCACATAACATATAATCATGATTCTTGAAACATGATTGCCCAAATGGCAATAATCTTGGAAATCTTGTTTTGCATAAACCATGCAATTTGTCATAAATCATTTCATGAATATGATGCCTACCATATGCAATGCATCATCATTTCTCAATTCATCCAATTTCACATAGCAACTAAATTCACATAATAGTGCATCATGTCATCAATCATCCAATTCACATAACATTTTCAAATCATTCATACCATTATACATCAATTATAACAACTTCTCAAAACATTCAAAAACCATGAATTTGAAAGCATTTTATATTCTTGATTTTGAAAAATATTTCGATGGCCCATTACTTAACTATAAACATAAAACCTACCTTAACATCCTTGCTTGTACATTTGTTCCTCATGCTTCTCCTCTTGCTCCTCTTGGATTTTTCCCTCCAACAATAACACAAAATCCCAATTCAATACAATCCAAATTGGAAAACCTAATGAACCCAAAGCATAAAATTGATCTTGGAATCACTAAACCCATATCATTCTTAAGAGATCTAACCCAAAACCCCTTTCAAAACTCAACAACACAAAGACAACCTTACCTTGATCTTCACCCAACCAAGGGGTTTCTTGGTTCATCTTGTAGCTCTTGTCATTCTCCACCTTTTTCCCTTCTTGAGCCCCACGAAAATCATCCTTGAAAGCCTTGAAAAAATGAAACCCTAGCATGCTCCTTCTTCTTCTCTTCTTTCTCCTCCATACGACACTCTCTCTCCCTCTCCCTTTCTAATTTTCGTCCACCTCTTCTTTCCTACTACTAACTCATTTAATTTTCTCTTCTTATACTCTTACTTATACTACTTAAGCCCAAGGCCCAAGTCCATTTGGTTTCCAACTTAAACCAACTCATTTCTCCTTCTTTCTTCTTCCATTAAGGCCCAAAGCCCATTAGGTTTCTATTATAATTCCTCTTCTATTTTCAACTTACAGTAATCAAACGGGGGGTAAAGGAACGAGAGAGGGGAAGAGAAAGATTTACACAAAAAGAGCTTTATTACTTTGACTTGTTATTACTTACAATCATTTTCGATCTACTCTCTATTGGCTTTACATTTCTGGCCTATTTATAACCTTAGGTAAGTCAATGAAGTTACCAACTTTCGTGACTCTAAAATATTATAGTCATTTATGATATTTTGCCTAGTATTTGTTTTACCAATTAGTTTTTACCATTTTGGACTTACGAGTTTATAATTGAATACAATAGATATTTCTACATAATCAAACACATAATTTCCTAGACTTTCTAGTTTAAGTTTCAATAATACCTCTATTTACTGTGTGCTAATTAAATGTGTTTTTATAGTATAAAAATTAGTGTGGAACCTAAGGCTTTATCCCGTAGTTGTAAATATTAGATGCAAAGTTATATCTTGAGATTGGAGAATAATACAATAGCGTTGAGTTTAGACACGAGTTATGCTTTTCTCAACTGGAGTGATCAACACAACTATGTGATGTTAAGTTTAATAATGGTGGCAGTTCTTGATTCCTTGCTAGTAACGTTCCTCAAAATGAGATAGTTTTGAGAGAAAGTAGACATGGTTATCTAAAAAAGTATTATTATGTAATGAATGAAAATTGGTTAAAAGATAAGCAGTTATGGATCTTAAAGCTTTAAGGTTCCTTTCTTTTTCTTTTTAACATTTAAGTTCCTTTTTATCATTGCATCAATTACAATATTAAACTCTCTAAACCCATCTAATTTAAAATATTGTGTCCATTAGTTGAGAAAACTGCAGGAAAAAAGGGTCTTGGTTAATGTTATATTATTCCATTTTTCTTTTGAATATGTCTTTGTGAGTGTAACTATTTTAATGCATGACTTGAGTAAATCAATTAGGACCGTAAAATACCTTTTGAATCACATAATTACTGAACACATTAGTCATTAAAGAAAGGTTTTAGGACAACCCAAGGGGTGTGGTTGAGTAGTAGGGACTCATCCATCCTTAACCAAAGGTCAGGGGTTCGATCCTTGACTTTAGGTATAGAGCAGCCTTAAATTCTTGGGCCAGCTGTCCTACCCTGTGAGGTGCCTACAAACCAGCGAGGGGATTAGTCACTGGGTCCGCCAGTGGATACCCTAATCTACGACAAAAAAAAAGGTTTTAGGACAAAATCTTAGAGAAAATCATGTTTTTCTCTTTTATTGTGGCAGTCTCAAGTTTATGCTGAATGAATCGACTCCCATACTCCATTAAAGATATACAATAAAGATGTTTAAGTATCAAAAGGCCCAAGTTAAAAGAATTTAACAGTGCTATAATAAAGATATATTTGAACTCAATAAAGTTTAAAACATCTAATTTTATTACTTTTGAAGTTATCCAATAAGAAATATGCTTTAACTAATCTAGAGAGGAGAGGAGAGAGAGAAATTTTTTAATCCTACTTGTGCACACACACACGTACACACATAATGCTTTTTGTAAAGGAGAACTGATGGAGTAATTAAATTAGGGTTCAAATTAAATATTTTAAAATGTTAAGGTTATTTTTGAACGTGTCAAAATATTTAAGTTTAATTGAATTTTCGTGACAACGTTAGGGTCCAATTTGACTCTTTTGCCTTTTTAGAAACTTTAGTCCTTATATTAACTAGTTTACTCCTTTGAAAATCATTATTTAGGTTTTAATTCATTCTCCTTTTCAACTTCTCTAATAGTCTAAAACTTAATTTAATATGATTGGTTTTACTGTGTTAAATGTGATTTTTTTTTGTAATAGTTATAACTAATTTATTGTCAATGTAAAAGGGAAGCATTACCCTTTTGTGTTCATTCCAATATCTGCTAACAACTTCCTTAGCCATACATGTTAATTTGAAGTGCCAAAAACTACAATAGACTTCACTTTAATAGATGATTAAGCAAAAATTTTACTTTTTAATGCAAAGTAAATACACCAATACTAAGCGAAAAACACATAACTAGAAGTATTCTTCATATAATCAATAAAAGTAGTCCAATAACTACTAATACATCCCATCGAACTAGTGCTCTCTTCCTTCTTATAGATTAATCCATAATTTAATGTTCCTCTTATATACCTTAAGACCCTTTTAGCTACACCAAAGTGAATTTTACTTGACTTTTATATGATTCTTAATAACAAATAAATGTATACATCAAGTCTAGTCTTGTGGCTCTCAAAATAGTTTCCCGATTAAACTTCTATACAAGGTTACATCAGCCCTTTTTCTCACCATCTTCTCTTAATAATTTGAAGGTCATAGTAAGAAGACATGCTACTAACTTAGTCCTTTTTACATTGCATTTCTTAAAGATACATTTTGTATATTTAGCCTGACTAATGAAGATATAATCTTCCTCTTGCTTAATCTCTATATCAAGAAAATAGTGCATCTCTTTAAGACTAGACATCTCAAATTTAGCTTCAAGTTTTTGTTTAAATGATGCTACAAAGTCATCATCATCTCTAGTTATTATCAAATTATAAACATATAATGATATAATCAACTTCACAAATTTGTCTTCAAATAACACATAGAGATTAGCTTCATTTTCACTTATCTTAAGCCCTTCCTTAATCAAGTATTCATCAATTTAATTATACCAAGCTTTTAAGTTAGAAAGAGTTTTGTCCAATAAGTTCACAACATTCTTTTTGTTTTAGTATTCAAACCCCTACGTTGCTCATCTTATATGGTCTTCTTGATAAAGCCATTCGAGAATGCTAACTTGATATTAAGATGGAATAGTTTATTAGCTAATGTAACCAATAATCTTATAGTATCATGCCTTACAACTAGTGTAAAGGTTTCAAAGTAGTCAAATCTATATTGTTGAAGATGCCTCTTAATAACCAGTATGATAACCTTCTAATTAATTGGTATTCCATTAAAGACTATGTTTCCTTCTTTTTCATTATAGAAATCTCCTCTTTTAGGGTTGCAACCCATTTTTTCTTAGTTTTTAGCTCATTATAGAGAGTTGGCTCAATAGCTACTAAAATGTGCCTTTGTAAAAATTTTAGTATGTTCCCATAATTAAAATTTCAATGTCTTGATAATCATTTACCTTCTACGAAACCTTTCCCTCATAATGAAATGGTAAAGAGTCTATGTCTTAAACTTCACAAACCAATAATATTTTACCAATTTGGTTAGGTAAAGTTATCAATTACAATATCTCGATTCATTTGAATATTCTTTGATAGAAATTGAAAACTTTATAAGCTTTACTTGTACAAATGTATCCTAAGAACACCCCAAGTTAAATGTTATTGTCTAACTTTTCTTTAACTTAAAAAACATTATATAATACAAAATAACAAAATCTTTCATGTTTAAAATAGACGGTAAGTTACTAAAATATTTTCATATGGTGGTCAAACTTCTAATATCTTAGTAGATAGTATGTTAAGTAAATACATTGAAGTATTCACTCATTCTACCCAAAACTTCTTTATTACTTCTTTTTTTGCTATTATTCTTTTACCATCCCTATAATGCTTATGTTCTTCCTCTTTACCACTGCATTATGTTCAAGGGTGTATGGAGCTATCAATTGGTGTTTGATTCCTTTTTTGACACAAAATTCTTTGAACTTCTTAGAAGCACAGTTATAATCATTATTAGATCCTAGTTATTTAAGTAAAAGGCATGTTGCTTTCTTAATTATTATTTTCAACTTCTTTACTTTGTCAAATACCTCACTTTTATATTTCAAGAATGCAATCTAGCTATACTTGTTATAAGCATCAATAGATGACACAAAATTTTGCTTCCATTTAGTAAGACGTCATTTATAGGTCCACATATGTCAAAGTAAAATAGTTTTAACCTCTTATTAACTCTCTAAGACGCATTTTTGAAAGGAAATCTTGCTTGCTTCCCAAGTAGTATGCTATTCATAATTTATTAGCTTCTACGGCCACCTCGGGAAGGCCTTGCACAATATCATTTCATTCATTTTTTTCAATACACTAAGACCAATATGTTTGAATCTATTGTGTCATAGCATAGACTCATTGATAGAAGCAAATTTAGTATAATTCATAAAATTACTCTCTGTAGAATTGGTTTTAGTATTCCACTCAACTAAAAAGGTTTGCTCTTCATGCAAACTCTTATCATTTTAGCTCTTTTAGAGTCAATTATCATATATTTACTCTTATCAAAGTTCATAACATATCTTTTTTCAATCAATTAATTGGTTAGGTCACTCATTTGTAACCGGAAGGTTACGAGTTCGAGTCACAAAAATAGACTCTTTGTAAAATACAAAATGAAGGTTTTGTACAATTGATGACCTTCCCTTGAACCTCGCAAAGTGGGGAGTCCTGTACACTTGGGTTTGCCACTTTTAACTAATATCCAAAAAATTTTAATCAAGTCCAAGAAAGTATACTAGTTATTAACTTAATACCTATTGAAATATTTACAGCAACATATCCTCTTTCTTTCACCTTCAATAGAGCACCATTGCTAATTTTGACCTAAACTTAGATGTTCTCCAAAACTTTGAAAAGAGATTCATCATAAGCTATATGAAATATACATCTAGAATCCACAAGCTAAGAATACTTACTAACGTAAGTTGATAAGGCAATAATAGTGAAAAGAGTTTCTTAATTCCTTGTTCCTCTTTCTCCATTATTTTAGCTCGTTGTATTGTTTCTTTGTTTTATTTTTGCATACTTTTTTAGTGCATCTCATTTGGTTACAATACCTACACTTTGCATTAGGCTTATACCTGCAATAGTAAGGGGTATAATTTGTTTGCTTACAATAAGAACAAGATGCAAAATTGCCTTTCTTTGACGCTACAGTATGCTAACATCCTTTCTATCTTTGATTCCTTTCTTTTCATCATTCTTCTTGACTTCTTTTTGTCCTGTATTGACTTGTTAGGTTTGTCCTTAACCTTAAAAGCTCCTTTTGTTTTTCTTGCCTTAAAACTCTTTTTTTGTTAAGCTTGAAGAGAGTTTATAAGTTCTATTAAGTTGATTTGTGTAATATCTTTGGGCTTTTCCAAAGTTGATATTTTGGCCTTAAATATCTCAAGAATACTAACAAGGACTTTATCAACTGTTCTTTTACCCTACAAAACTTTCTCAAGCAACCTAAGTTGATTTACAACTTTCCTAAGTTTGTCTCCATACTTTGTTAATATTTTTAGACTCCCCCATATTCATCATATTAAATTCTCTTCATAAATTGAGAATTTGAAGTTGTTTTTTTAATCCCTTTTAGATCTTTGAAAATCCTCTTTAATCTTTTCCTAAGCCTTATTACCAATCACATAAGCCATGATCCTTGCAAAATTTTTCCTCTATAACTAAAGTATATATGATGGCCAAAGCTTTATATCTCTTTAGTTTTTCATCATTATAGTTCTTTAGTTAATTTACTATTGGATTATATGGAGGTTGAGGTAGATCAATCTCTGTCTTGACCACATTCTAAAGAAGAAAGACTCTAAATTAAGATTTCATTTTAACTACCTCAAGTGCTTCGAATTTTTGCTATTTGACACAATAAAAATAATTAGATATAGTATATAATTCTACATAATGAAATGATGCTTTGGGTTCTAAAAAAAAAGAAAAGAGAAACTTAAGTTAATTAGATTTGTTTAAATTATTTAAACAACATATTTTTTTATTAAATAATGGAGGTGTTCATGTGGAGAAGTTTACTGAAGCCATTTTAACGACACATGTTTGGAAGTATTGAGTATTTTTTAGGAAGGAAGGGTGTTCTCACTTATTTTCTCTTATATAGGCCTTTAAGATCCTTAGTACTTTGATACTATGTCAAAATTTCCCAAGCTTTAGGGTGATATGTTCTCAAACACTTATTACAATCTCAAAAACAAAGATGAACAACTAAAAAAATAAATTACTTTTGACTTTTTTATTGCATAAAAAGCGTATAAACAAAAGTTTAAGTTTACTACAGGTTAACAAGTCATGATTTGAAAACATCCCAAAAAACATGGATAACAGATATGGAAATCTAAAGAACAACAAGATAAGTTATTCTTATCATGATAATACAAGGAATTCAACTAATGTCTATTAGAATCAATATGGTCTAATTCACGATCATGTGATATAGCGTATTCATCTTTAGAAGTATGCAGCTGTGACATGACTTGCTACACGGACATATAATCTTAAAAATGTTTGGTAAACACACTTTCGTGGGCATGAGTGAACACACAACTTAATACACAATCGGGTTGGAGACTGTATCATAAGATGGAGCAACTACGTACAGAGGGCTATATAGCATAAGATGCAGACATGTTTGTACTTGTGCTTCTTTTTAGGCTTCATCGAAACTGCACAGATTAAAACAAGAACCTGTCTGTACCTATGTTATTTTATGAACTTATTGAAAACAAGTTAAATTGAAATTAAAGAAATAATGGCTTTCATTCTTCGTAGAAATGCGTCAACACCAGCAATTTTCTTCCTTTCCTTTTCATTAATTAGCTGCAATTGAATCTGAAGTTGATGGATAAAAAACAGTTTAGTATATATTATTTGCGTACCAACTCTTGTGACTATGTATATGAGATGTCATAAGTTGGGGCACGTTATCCCTAAGTAGGATGGATAAGTTTTATAATATATTTTGAAACATATATTTATTAATGATTGTTGAATAAACTATGGAATGCATAACAACTCACAAATTAAGTTCGTTAGATAAGCCAGTTTTGACGAGCCTGTCAGACTCATGGTTTGGTACTAAATCAAGAAAAACCTAGCGAAGATGGTCATAATCAGGGAGTTTTTTTCTGGGGTATACGAGAGGCATAATGTAATGTAACTGGTGCAGGTGTCTCTCCCCAACAACCTTCACTTTATCAATCCTGAATGCAAGTTGGCTTAGTGCTTAAATATAAGATAATGGTACGGTTAGGGTATCAGGTAGTGGCTGTTGATACAAGCAAAGGAAGCTCCAAACCAACATGGAGCTGACTCTTGCCTGTTGAAATGTAAATCCTGCAAATCTCCACGATTAGACCATCATCTGCTCAACCAACGAGAGTTACTTAAGCAAAACAATATTTTGAACATCTAGATATTGAGTATCGAAAGAACAAACGTCCCTGTTTTTTCTATCATTTGAATGCAAGCAGCACCAATTTTGTGATTCACTACTTCTGCGACTCATATCCTCAAGTTTATATAAATCAAAGTAGCTTGCCGCTGATTGCTGTTCCAATTGTTACCTTTGAAGGCAATCATACATAATAGGAATATAGGCCACAGAGGATATATTATATTTCAGAAACAATAGCAGCTCACTTACCGCAAAATAAAATACGAAGATGAGGCCTAGTACATGTCAAGTTGCACGAAAATTTTGTGACTTAAGCGAAATCAGATTCATCTAAGATTTCCTACAAAGGGTCAAAAGGTATATACCCACTGCATTAAAGCTCTTTATAATCGTTTCAGTAATAAAAATATATTTGAAGAGTAGCTGTTGTTGTGACGAGCGTAGGATCATAAATTTCATTTGAGAAAGTTGAATGGAGCTATGTAGCAACAAGTAGAGAAAAAATGTGGGAAAAATAAGAAACAAGAAATTTATGTGATTCACATGGGCTACTTCTACGGGCGAAGAAGATCAAAGAGATTTTCACTAAAGAAAAATAAGAAAGATTACAAAACTCTCAATATTTTTCTTTCAACCCGTTAACCCAGTTACATTCAAAACTTACATATAATACTGTCATATTTTACTCAAAAATACCTTCTCTCAAAATACCTCAACTCTTTATGTACCTTATGCACGCTCTCTATTTTTTATTTTCTTCGTGAATGTGGCTTTCCTTTTATAGGCAAAATGAGTTTAATGTTTGTCAAAAAACAAATCTTTGACAAACAGATTTGTTCAAAGATTTGTTCGGTTCCAAGCATTAAAAAAGAGGGAGAAGGTGCCTACTATTTTAACAAAATAATTGTCAACATTGATAATTTTAAAACACACTTAACAAATCTCCACCTTGTTTTGAAATTAGGACTTCGTAAAAATTCCTTCAAATGTTTTCGCCATTGCCCATTTAGGGCATTTATCATGATTTGCATATTCTGATCAAGTCTAAGCAATGCTTGAACTTGCTTATAGGTAGAGGCTTTGTCAACATCTCTCCTAAATTTTCTGCAATACCAATATTCTTCACAATAATATTTTCTTGCGAAATTATATCTCAGACGAGGTGGTACTTGACATTAATGTGCTTTGTTCTCTTGTGAAATATTTGATATTTGGTTAGATGGATAATACTTATTGTTACAATAAACAATGGTCAACTGTTGATCTGAATTCAATTCACTAAATAAGCCTTGTAACTAAATAACTTCCTTAACTGTCTCCGTAGTAGCCATGTATTCCATTTCTATAGTGGACAATGCAACTATAGGCTGTAAGGTAGCTTTATGGCTTCCAAGTGTGAATACGTTTTTTATCCAAATCACTTGCATAATTTAAGTCCACAAAACCAACTACACCATTCTTACTCCTGCTAAACTCCAAATATGAGTTAGTAGTACCATGTAAATATCTCAAAATATATTTTACTGTATGCCAGTGTTCTTTCCCTGGATTACCCATATATCTGCTTACTACACTGACAGCATGTGAAATGTCAAGACGTGTGCAAACCATTGCATATATCATACTACCAACTGTATTAGAGTAAGAAACTTGTGCCATGAACTTAATTTCTGCATCTGTTTGTGGTAATAAAGCAGCTGAAAGCCTAAAATGAGCAGCAAGAGGAGTACATACAAGTTTAGCATCTTTTCTACCAAAACGCTATAAAACCTTCTCAATAAGACTCTTTTGAGTAAGGTAAAGTTTGGCTGCAAGTCTATCTCTTTGAATTTCCATCCCCAAAATTTTCTTAGCCACTCCCAGATCTTTCATCTCAAATTCACTATTAAGTTCAACTTTCAACCTACTAATCTCATAAATGTTCTTGGTAGTAATAAACATATCATCAATATAAAACAACAGATAAATGTATGTGCCATCATCAAGTTTTCTGATATAAACACAGTTATCATAAATAAACACAGTTATCATATTGACTTCTAAAATAGCCATGATTTACCATGAATGAATCAAACCGCTGATACCATCGCCTAGAAGATTATTTTAAACCATATAATGACTTCTTCAACAAACAAACATGGTATTTCTTTTCTTCAACTTCAAAACCTTCAAGTTATTGCATATAAAGTTTCTCCTTTAATCACCATGCAAAAATGCAGTTTTAACATCCACCTGCTCTAAGTCTAAATCGTCTATAGCTACTAATGAAACTAAGACACAAATGGAGCTATGTTTAACAACAGGTGAGAAAACATCATTAAAGTTAATTCCTTGAACTTGACTATAGCCTTTTGCAACCAATCGTGCCTTGTATTTGCCATTTGCAATGCCAGAAGTTCCTTCCTTCCTCTTAAAGATCCATTCGCATATAACAATTTTCTTATTCTTTGGTAGTTTAACTAACTCCCAGGTCTTGTTTTTTTGGAGAGACTCAACCTTTTATTGTATAGTGAACAACCGAAAGTGATAACTATTTCGCGAAACTTCTTTGGCACGAACAAAATAAAACCAAGCAAAAATGAAATAATAAGAACACCAGAAATTTGGTAACGTAGTTCGACACACTCTTTCTACATCTGCGGGGCCCTCACCCAGATCAATAACTTTTATTGAAATACAATAGATTTGCCCAAGGCTTTACTGAGCCGACACCACTAAACCCTTGACACTATCTCTCAACCTCACTTTCCGTGAAATAATTTCACACCCAATAATACACTACAACAAACATGACATACAGTAACACTAGATAGTAACACTTTTGACAATATGTTATAAAATACCTATCTACGGTAACATTATATTTTAAAATGTTATGATTCTTAATTTGATAAGTAACACTTTATGATTTTATAACAAATAATTTATCATTGATAACAATTTTTTTAAGTGTTACTAAACATTATAAAAGGTTACTATTTTAAGATGTTACGAAA
>JANZXV010000009.1:17752067-17764638 GCA_027576455.1 Erythroxylum roigii
GAACACAACAGTCCAAGATCTTCTCAACCTCTTTTCAAGAAGACTCCTACCGGAATTAGATGTACACCTAATCTAGATGAAATCCATTGAAGATAATGAAGAAATTGAATTCAAGAAGGAAACTATTGTTATTGGCGTTTATAAATGGAAGCAAGGGTTACAAGGCTGGGGGGCGTATTCTCTTCTATAGGGTAGATTAGCTTAGGGTTTAATCATAGAATAGGGTAGATTAGGTTTAGATTATATTCCCTGTTCTTCTCCAGCAAGGGGCGGACATCAATTCCCTTTATTGTTATTCATGCATTCTTCCCATCTTTGCTGCCGCAATTGAATTTTCTTGTTGTCCTTGATTTATCAACAGCCCATGTTCTCTTCTTTTCTTTTAATAGCCGCCCCCTTTGGTTTATTCTCCAACAGCAACATCGTACATCTCCTCCTAGACTGCCGCAATTTATTTCTCCTTTATTCACGTTGTTAACATCTTCCAGTGGATCATCGCTTATTCTCCTTAGTTGAAGTTCTCCAGCGTCATCGCATGTCCTTTTCCCTTCATTGACGCACCCTTTGCTTTTACCTCTATCCACGATTCTTCTTGATTCTTCATTATCCAACAGCATCCACGCATTCTCTTCTCTTTGGCTGTTCAATTGATTAGTTTTATAGTTTATTTCTTTTACAATTTCCGATTAGTTTATTCATAGGCTTAGGGCTTTTAGTTAATTTAATTTTCTGGTTTTTGTCTTTAAGTTTCTGCATAGATTTCAATTAGGGATTTTATTATTTTCAATAAAGACCAGTTATGAAGTTTGTTTATTTTATTATTTCTTTTGATTTCAATTTAATTATGGTTTCAATTTGTGATTTTTTCCTTTTATTTTTATTGTCGTGACAAAACCCCCTCGCTATTTTCATTTGAACTAGCTAACCTTTACCGTTAGAGAATCCTCGTGGGAACGATATCCGCTTACTGCTACTACATAAATTTGTTTTAACGGGAGTGAAATCTTTTATATTTGGTTGCAGGCGACAGCATCACCATAGAGCGGTTCGTTCCCTCACTGTTACATCTGAATCGGTTTTTAGTACAGGAAGTCGAGTGCTTGATTCATTTCGTAACTCTCTTACTCCAAAGATGATGGAGGCTCTTGTTTGTGGACAAGATTGGTTGAGAAAATTACAAGTTCCTCTTTACGTGGAAGAGAGACTTGAAGAACTTGAGCAAATTGAATCAGGTAATTTAATTTACTTTACCTTGTTTCAATATACAAATAAATAATTTTTTTCAATTAAAAAATAAATAATTTTTTTTACGAGTCTAACTCTTTTTATTATTTATTTTCTACAGATGTGACTTATGTATAACAGTGGATCATCGTACCATCCTATTCGAAGAATAATTGTTTAACAATTTGTCTCTTTTTTTTCTAGTATAGATCTTTTATAAGGTATTGTTTGGCTTATTTTACTTTGCTTGAGTTTAACATATTGGATTAATCTTTGTTGGATTTTATATGCATACTTTTATAAATAATTTGTATTTGTTTTCACCAATTATTTTTATAATTTTTTGTCATATATATTGATATGAATAGGTTCTGGTTACTCTAAGAACCGAACCTGAAAATAGGATAACCGATTCTATAGATTCTTTAGGTTTAGGTTCAGGTTCAGGTTCGTGAAATTACCGAACCTGACATTCAGGTTCAGGTTCAGGTTATTTATGAACGGGTCAAGTTACCCTACCATAAACACCCATAATGCCTATAAATAGGCAATAGCACCATTTGTTGTAGCACTACCAATTGGAAAGAGAGAAGTGAGTCCTAAGTGTAGTGTGTCTAAGTTTCGTTCTTCTGTCTTCTGTTTTTGTTTATTTTCGGTGTTTTGAGTTTTTTATTCGAGTCATTTTATTAATAAAATTATCATCGTTTTTTTTAACACGTAAAACCTGCTCCACATTCCAAGTTGAAGTTGTGGCTGCCGCATCTTGGAGATGATGATGGCAAATCCTTCAAAATAGATCCTATCAAAAAATGAAGGATTGGAATCAAGTTATTCCTCCAACTAAGACTGTCTCAGAAAGGAGCTACAGCCCAAAGAACATAACTGTCCAATTCTCTACCAAGTAATCACTCTTACCATCAACTAGAGTTTTAGTAATCATCACTTCTCGAATCTATTGAATGAGCTGGTTAGTGATTTATATTCGAGGTTCCTGATTTCTAATTAACATAAAAGGTACAACTTAAATCGTTTAATTGTTTGTAGTTAGCATTAGCGAATTCGCTAAACGTCCATGCTACGACAAGAGCTTCAAATGCCAATATGAACATGCAATTCAGTGGCATCTCGCTTTTCTCTTTAGATAGGCCTCCATTCCATTTCCAAACAACTAGTAAAACAACAAAAAGAGTTTCGAGATTGAAACTCCGGGAAGTGGACACATTTGTCTCTTTTGATTGTATCAACTAAAGATACAAAATTTTTAATGTGATTTTATTTATTTTTAAAATATTGTATAATTTATAAATATAAAAAATATTTTATAATATTGAAACATTAAAAAAATAATCGTTTAGTGAGATTTTGGTGAACTATATTAATATCAACGTGAGAATTATAAAATTCATTACAAATTCAACAATCAATCACATAATAATTTATATCGAAATAATTCGAAAAAAATAAATAATAATTATTTTATTTTTAATAATACAAAATATTTTTTAGTAATTTTAAATTATAGGAACATTATTTTAAAAAAAATATGTGAAATTACAAGATGGATCCACGTCATTTACCCTATAGTAAAAGTTTACAAGAGTTAAGTTGTCACTTTAGTTTCTATTTAAATACGAATCTCACCACTAATGAAAGAAACAAGATGGGGTGAATTTGAATATTTTAAAATATGTCAGGTGTTTGTTATAAATGTTTCATTTGTAGTGTATGTCTTCTGCCGGCTTTGGGAAATGAAAGAGTCAGATTGTGGTTAAGAAGCGGCCCGTAGACGTCTTAGGATGTTTCTGACTCGAGAAATAACAAAGGCAAGGGGGCAAAATCAAGCTGCTCCGACAAAAGTGTGTGATAAAACTTTAGGTGTCTTGACTCGGCCCGATTGTGACTCAAAATGCAAGTCGGATATTGAAAACTTCTCTAATATTGTTAGAGATATGATATGATATAATTGTATGAGACAAGAAGATTATGGCATTGGCCTAAGTTTAGATACGGTAACTTTGATAGAGTATTTAATTAAAATAAAGATTACAAAGATATTTCTATAAACAAATTCATTTTATTTTATTAGTTAATTTAAATAAGGTTTAAATTAAATATTTTAATAATTAAAAATTAAAAACATTTATTGTATAATATCCATATAAAAAATTATTTAAGAAATATTTAACTATCATTTAGAAACAAAATTTATTTTATCATTTAAATAAATATATTTATAATTTTATGTGATTATATTAAAGCATTTTCTCATATTTGTTTGATATATATTATAAAATTAAAAATCTCATAGACATTTAAAGATTATGCTAATTAAAATTTTAAGATGTATCTTTAAATTATTATTTAAAGAAAATATATAATTCCATGTATTAAAATAATTTGATAATTTAATTGATCACAATCTTATATATAAGGTTTAATTACATTGAATTTCTTTATAGTTTGAGTTTTTATTTCAATCCTTGTAGTTTTAAAATTATTGTTTGGCTATTCGTTAGTTTTTGTTGTATTCATAACTCTAAAACAATGTTATATTAGAATTTAAGAATTCTAATATTGCATCATTTTAAGTAAAAATAAATGAAAATATGACCATAAAATTTTTGTGATAGTTAAACAATATTATTGGAAGTATAAGCATAATTTTCAAAATATCAAAATTAAAATAAAAATCCAAATCACAAGAGATTTAACTGTAAGCATTATGTATGAACCAGTGTTTTGAAAATCGGACCGGAGAATCGGTAATCTGGAGCATGAAATAGTCCGGTTTAGTCCGTATATTTTGTGAGCGATTGGTCCGTTTATTTTATGGTCGAACCGGTATAAACCACTGAACCGGTGAAAGAAAGAATCTGCCAGTCCATTTAAAATGCCTTGATTTTGATGATTTCAACTTGAATGAATATTATAATTAGTAATCTTTTTTTTAGTCTTTTTAATGAAATATGACTAGTGAGCTTTGTTATCTTATTTTGTGTTGTGTTGGTGAACTTAACAAAAAAAAAACTTATATGTTTTGAAGTTTAAAGGTTTAATTTAAGTTTACAATTAGATAAATAATTAAATAGTATGTTTAAAAATTATCTTTTATATATATAATATAAAATAAAAATTTATATATTTATTAGTTACCAGTTCGATCACGATTAAATTTTGATTGAACCATTAACTCTTGAATCAGTTTTTTTTTCGGATGACCGATCCCATATTTAAAACATTGGTATGGATTATTCACTCGTCGTTAATAGAAATTAAGGTGACTAGTTCGGCGGCTAGAGTTTAAAACATAAGACAGCCACCTCTGGCGCCAAAAGAAAAAGAAGCGTGAAAAGTTTGAGGACTGATGTCTCAGTTATCAGAAAACTTGATCACTTTTTCATTCCGTAAGTGTGGTGTATATGTTTCTAGTAAATGCTAATTTTCCTGTTTAAGAACGTCCCCGTTGGGTTTTGGCATCTGGGTTTGGCTTCTTTCCAACAGAAGACATCAGTAGCTATGGTGTTCCTATCGTTGATTTGGGATGCTACTGAATTTGGTAGTCTAGTATTTTCAGTTATGTACAAGTTGGTTGTACACGAATGTGCTTCTGCCAGAAACAGACCGAGCAGTTCTGAAGTTCACCTTCTCCTTTGACCATAACCTGTTTCCATTATTCTCACAAGGCATTAGTTTCCATCTTCATTTATTTTGACAAGTTTGTAAACACTGAAGCAAACCTTCTCCGTCATCTGTGTCCTCGTTTATCTCTCCGAACGCACACGTTGACATTCAGACAGATTATTGCCTACGATTTTCCAGTTCCCATGAATTTATGTAACCGGGGGATTCAAGTTTTTTTCATTAAGAAGAGCTTTCATAGTTTTTTCAGTTATTTAAATGTAAATTTAAAAGGGAACAACATGACTTCATTCCTCGAACGGATTGTTGGTTCACCGATAAAAAGGGCCCTTTTTCTTCTGACGATCTTTTGCATTTTTCTGTTATCATCAATTCGTGTGGTTCTATCCTGCATTTATAGGTTCTGATTTCATGCATTGTTTGCTTATACTCAGCTGCATATTAATCTACGTATTTTTGACTCGGCGAAGTTAGCAGCAAGAAAAACATCTTGCATTAAGAGTTATGGACGTAGAGATCGGAGAAAGACGGGTTAAAGGTACAACTGAGGAATCCCCTTCAAATATTGACCAAAAAGTAGAGAAGGGAGCTGGCCAAAGCAGAAACACAGGAGAGCCAGAGAACAGCATAGGAGATGAGAAAACCAAAACAGTTCCATTTTATAAGCTCTTCGCATTTGCAGATCCTACAGATGTCTTATGGATGATATTTGGCACAGTTGGCGCTGTTGGTAGTGGATTTAGTATGCCTTTATTGTCAGTTCTATACCGACAAGTAATTGATTCTTTCGGACAAAACCAGCACAACAAAGACATTCTGAATGTAATTTCCCAGGTACTTGCCGAATCTTTAAATAATTTATTACCGAGATGAACATCTTTTAAGACCAAAAGAAGAGCTGAGAATATCATGATTTCAGGAGTTTTTTGTTTGTACTAAAATTGTAGTTAGAAACGCAAGATCAAATTAATCACTTGAATAAGTTATTGTTACTGTTTTGTACATTTTAGGTGTGCCTGAGATTCGTATATGTGGCTGTCGGTTCGGGTGTATTATCATTTCTCCGTAAGTACAGATTCAATACCAGTAACTCGGATTGAAATAAAAATTTTTGAAGCGTTGTGTTGTGAGAAGTTTGTCTTGTTGGTTGACACTTGTCAGAGGTGACTTGTTGGATGATAACTGGAGAAAGGCAGGCTGCAAAAATTAGGGGCTTGTATTTGAAGACCATACTAAGACAAGAAGTTGGCTTCTTTGATAAGGAAACAGTCACAGGAGAGGTTGTAAGTAGAATGTCTGGTGACACTATTCTTATTCAAGAAGCCATGGGTGACAAGGTACAAAACTGCTGCCAGAATTGAACCCAATCAAAGGACTTCGATCCAATAATTCCTTTGCTCACAAGTTATTCATTTCATGCAGGTTGGGACGTTTATAATGTTGGTATCAAGATTTATTGGAGCATTTGTAATAGCATTTGTCGAAGGGTGGCTTCTTACACTTGTCATGATAGCTTCTATTCCCTTGCTGGTGATTTCTGGTGCGGCCATGTCCATCATGGTAGCAAGAACTTCAGCTCTAGGACAGAATGCGTATGCACAAGCAGCAAATGTAGTTGAGCAGACGATTGGCTCAATCAGAACTGTATGATAATTTACACATCCATAAATACTCATTGACCAAAAAAGTGACTTGACTTTCACGGTTTGACTCTTATGGCAGGTTGCATCATTTACAGGGGAGAATCAAGCTATTGAAAAATACAAGAAACATCTTATCACGGCTTATAAGTCAACCACCCGTGAAGGTCTCGCTGCTGGTTTGGGTACTGGGATGCTTATTTCAGTAGCATTATTTGCTTACTCCTTGGCAATATGGTTTGGAGCAAAGCTGGTACTGGAAAAGGGATACACAGGGGGCGCTGTGATCAGTGTGATTATTGCAGTGTTGATTGGAGCCTCGTAAGTTCCTTTCTCAGCCAAACTCAGACAATGCATGAATCTATGTGTAGATACCAGATAGGAAATGTTTAATTTCAAGAACTGGCATGTTTTACTTATTAGCTTATTATTTACAAAGGTCCCTAGGGCAGACAACCCCATGCATGACTGCTTTTGCTGCTGGTCAAGCTGCGGCTTATAAGATATTTGAGACTATCAACAGAAAGCCAGAGATAGATGCTTATGACACCAAAGGAAGGACAATGGAGGACATCCGCGGGGATATAGAGTTTAGAGACGTATACTTTGCTTATCCAACTAGACCTGATGAACAAATATTTTGTGGGTTTTCTCTCTATATCCCAAGTGGCAAAACTGCAGCTTTGGTTGGTCAAAGTGGAAGTGGGAAGTCGACTATTATCAGTATGATAGAGAGATTTTATGATCCACAAGCTGGTGAAATTCTTATCGATGACATTAATCTTAAAGAGTTTCAACTTAAGTGGATTAGACAGAAAATAGGTCTTGTTAGCCAGGAACCTGTTCTGTTTACATCTACTATTAAAGACAATATTGTTTATGGAAAAGAAGGTGCAACTATTGAAGAAATAAGATTAGCCACTGAACTTGCTAACGCTGCAAAATTCATAGATAAACTCCCTCAGGTGCTTTTTGTGGCTTTTTTATCAGTCTCCTGATTTTTGTTTTAACTTAAATGGAAATTGAAATCTTTAATGTTATTTCCAGGGACTTGACACCATGGTTGGTGAGCATGGCAGTCAACTATCTGGTGGACAAAAGCAGAGAATTGCAATAGCAAGAGCAATCCTGAAAGATCCACGCATTCTTCTTTTAGATGAAGCTACAAGTGCACTTGATGCAGAATCGGAGAGGGTGGTACAGAAGGCATTAGATAGGATCATGTTCAATCGGACAACTGTAATTGTTGCTCATCGTCTAAGCACTGTCAGAAACGCTGATATGATTGCTGTCATTCGCCAAGGAAAGATGGTTCAAAAAGGTTCCAATACTGAACTTTTAGCTTATACCGTCTCTATCAATTAGAGACTGACATGAATTGTGTTGATTTTTTCTTTGATTTCGTATGAACTGTTGAGGTTGGTGATTGGAATAAATAACGTATCCAATTTACAAGGTTATCCGTTTTGCGAGGGTGGTGATTAAAATCTATTTGCTAATTGATCTTAATTAACATTCACTTATTTTCTGTTAGTTCAGAAATTTCAAGTTCTAGTTGAGACACCGTTTTGAATGAGCATTTTGATGATTTTAATAAATTATTTAGAAGAAAGGAAGCCACTGTTTGGACGTAGGAATTGATTTTTTGATTGTTCAGGTTCACATTCAGAATTAATGGGTGACTCTGAAGGAGCGTACTCCCAGCTTATACGCTTACAGGAGGTCAATGAGGGTTCAACAGAAGTAGCATGTGAATACAAAAGGTCCAATAGTACTGAATCTTTCAGACAGCCAAGTCTAAGAAATTCCCTGAGGAGGTCCACAAGTCAGGGATCGTCTCCAAACAGCAGTAGACGTTCATTGTCGACCTTGCCTATTGCTGGACTTCATGATGAAACGGTAGGATCTGAAACTTCATCACGAGAAAAAAACCCAAAGGTCCCATTCCGTCGCCTGGCAGCTCTCAACAAGCCAGAAATTCCAGTGCTTCTAACCGGAGCATTGTTTGCGATTATCAATGGATTGATTTTTCCTATTTTTGGTTTGTTGATTGCCAAAGTAGTTAAAACATTTTTTGAAACGCCTCATAAATTGCGAAAAGATTCAAATTTCTGGGCAATGATATTCCTGATCCTTGGAGTAATAGCTTTGGTGGTGCGTCCTTCTCAGTCATACTTATTCTCTATTGCTGGTGGCAAGTTAATCCAACGAATCCGAACTCTTTGTTTCGAGAAAGTGGTTCACATGGAGATAGGCTGGTTTGATCTGCCACAGCACTCAAGTGGTGCAATTGGAGCTAGGCTCTCAGGAGATGCTGCCACCCTTCGTGCCTTGGTTGGTGACACACTGGCTCAAATGGTTCAAAACGGCGTTTCAGCTATAGCTGGCTTGATCATTGCCTTTACTGGATGTTGGCAATTGGCACTCATTTTCCTTGCTTTTCTTCCTCTACTGGGGCTCAACGGATATATTCAGATAAAGTTATTGAAAGGCTTCAGTGCAGACGTCAAGGTAAGCCCCTGTCTTATAACTTTAATTCAAACCTACGTAAATTTTCATTTTTGCATTAGAAATTGATTACATAACGATGACAGGCAATGTATGAGGAAGCAAGCCAAGTTGCCATTGATGCAGTCGGGAGCATAAGGACTGTCGCGTCCTTCTGTGCTGAAGAGAAAGTGATGAAGCTGTATAGAAAGAAATGTGAAGACCCTATGAAGGCAGGAGTGAAACAAGGATTGATCAGCGGAATCGGGTTTGGAGCATCCTTCCTATTACTGTTTCTAGTTTATGCAGCCATTTTCTATGCAGGAGCTCAGCTTGTTTCTCATGGGAAAACAACATTTGCAGATGTTTTCCAAGTGGGTCTATCTTCCGCTTATTTATAAATATGTTCTTATATTGTTCATGTTTATGTGAAAATTGGTTTTTTTTTAAACCTTCTACTCAGGTGTTCTTTGCCCTCGTTATGGCAACTATGGGAATTTCTCAATCGAGCTCCTTAGCTCCGGATTCTTCCAAAGCAAAGGCCGCAGCTGTTTCTATTTTCAAAATTCTAGACAGAGACTCAACTATTGATCCAAGCCATGAGTCAGGAACCAAATTAGAACACGTAAAAGGAGACATTGAGTTCTGTCATGTAAGCTTTAAGTATCCGTCTAGACCTGATGTTCAGATTTTCCGAGATCTCAGCTTGGACATTCATTCTGGCAAGGTAATTATCTGAATCTCACTACAATTTTTGTTTTTCTTATGAGAACAGAGGTGGAAAGAAAAATAATACTCTACATGTTAAGAGTCTAAAGTCAGTGTTTATATTGAACTAATGTTAATCCTACCCTTTTCAGACTGTTGCATTGATTGGAGAAAGCGGAAGTGGGAAATCAACAGTAATTTCATTGTTACAGAGATTTTATGATCCTAACTCAGGTTATATAACTCTTGATGGAATCGAAATTCAGAAGTTTCAAATTAAGTGGTTAAGAAACCAGATGGGTCTCGTAAGCCAAGAACCTTTATTGTTCAATGATACAATCCGGGCCAACATTGCATATGGAAGAGGAGGAGATGCAACTGAAACTGAAATTTTAGCTGCGTCAGGATTGGCCAATGCCCACCAGTTCATTAGCAGTTTACAACAGGTTAGATTATTCTGCAGCAGTTGTGTAGATCATTCATCATTTATTGTCCCGTGAATAGATACTTTATTCAGATGCTAACAACGTGAAAATGCAGGGTTATGATACAATTGTAGGAGAGCGAGGAATTCAACTCTCCGGTGGGCAGAAACAAAGAGTAGCCATAGCCCGAGCTATAGTCAAAGATCCAAAAATATTGCTATTAGACGAGGCAACAAGTGCATTGGATGCAGAATCTGAAAGAGTGGTTCAAGATGCTTTAGACAGAATTATGGTAAATAGGACTGCAGTAGTTATAGCCCACAGATTATCCACTATAAAAAATGCAGATGTAATTGCAGTTGTGAAAAATGGAGTTATAGTAGAGAAAGGCAAGCACGAGACCTTGATCAAAATCAAGGCTGGATTCTATTCTTCCTTGGTGGCACTTCAAACGAGTGCTTCAACTTGAAGAATCACTCTCTAGCCTTTCCTTCTGTTCCTTTTTTTTTTTTTACTGAATAAATGTTTAGTACATTATCTAAATTAATTTAAAAATTGTATTCCTCTATGATTTACGAATTTAAATTTTTCTTACATCTGTATATATATATGTTCTCTATTTTATTATTATAGTTTACATATTAATTTTTTCAATCCTAATGGATTCAAATAAAAGTTCACAGTAAGTCTTGTTGAAGATATTTAAAGTAATTTAATCCTCATTTTAATTAAATTGTTCAATTTAAACTTTAACATGTTAAATATAATGAATATAATATTATTGAAAATTTAAATATCTTTTCGCTAATTTAAAAGTTTTGCAAGAAAAACTATGCCTTCTCTCTAACTTTTCACCCTTCTTTTCAACCCTTCTGTCCCATTCCGTACTAGTTTTACTTTCCCGCCCTCTAGTTTGAACTTCACCCAAAAGTCGAGGAGGATTTTTCCTACTTTGCCGAGTAGGATTCCGCTGCAGAAGACTGATTCCCATCCTACAAATGTCTAGCCTTCATTAGGCAAGAAAGAGAAACGATTAACGGCTGCTGGGGCCTGGGCGAAATGATTGTTCACTCCTCCACCTACGATGATCCTAAAGCATTTCCTTGATGCGGTGAAGGATGGCGTTATTTCCCCTCCTATGGGGGTCAGTGATGACGGTATTTTCAAATGGTCTTCAGCTCTGTTGGGGTTTTCCGGGGGTAAAAGGCTAGCCTTTCCCGTTGTCAACTGTTAGATAAATCGCAATAAATTTACACGCACCGAAAATAAGGAAAAATGACACAAAGATTTAATAATGTTCGGCCAATGATACCTACATTCTCTGATAAAAGCAAAGAGAATTTAACTAAGAAGAAAACGATACCAATGGAATCCTTAAATATAGGTTTTTTATTCTTCTTAAAATAATAAACCTCTTGTGTGTCCCAAACCAAACCGGTCTGTTGGGCTTTAAGATTGGACTTGATGGCCTAAGCCCTTCGTTTCTAACACAAATTTTCGTTTTTTTCCAATTCGGGTTGCACCGCGAGCTTATCGGATCAGGTTGCTTTTTAGATCCACCAAATTTCAAGACAAAATAACAACAAATCTTCTCCTTAGCTTGAATCCTCTTCTTCAACAAGAAAATCATCACTCTGTCTTGTACACATCCCTCGCAAGGGCACTACTTAGTACTGCACTCACAAATCAAGTCCAGGCAATGCCTAAACTTGTTAACTGGGACTGCCTTGGTCATCATATCAGCTGGATTATCATGTGTAGACACTTTCTTCACATCAACCACACCTTGTGATACAATGTCCCGAATGAAATGATGTCTAACATCAATATGCTTTGTACACTCATGGCACATTTGTTTTTTGGTAAGATAAATGGCACTCTGGTTATCACAAAACACTAAGGCCTTGTTTGGCTTGCATGGATTCTTGGTTAGGAAAGTAATCTTTTTCCTAAAATTTATATTATCACATTTGCTTCATTTTTTTGAGTAGTTAGGAAAGTAAAAACTTTCTCAATCCAGGGAAAGTAATAGCACTTTACTTGGATTCTAAATCTCAGCACCCCCTTGGTATTTAGATTACTCTTCTTAGGAATTTA
The DNA here is from genome assembly GCA_027576455.1 of Erythroxylum roigii. Taxonomy (NCBI): domain Eukaryota; kingdom Viridiplantae; phylum Streptophyta; class Magnoliopsida; order Malpighiales; family Erythroxylaceae; genus Erythroxylum; species Erythroxylum roigii. The sequence continues at coordinate 17,764,288 of JANZXV010000009.1, forward strand.
ATATAAAAAATAAACTAACTAATTTAACCCTTCCTTTTCTCTCAACTCTATGACAGCTCTTTTATAAAACCCTACCTCCTATTCAACCAATGTTACGAATACCATACTGGACTTGGTACCGGATTGGGTTCTGGTACGGTACTGTACTGGTACCAGTTAATATCGAACATCGTTTTGGGTAATTTTTAAAATTTATGAAATAGTCCCTAAATTTTTTTAAAATTACAAAATAGTCCATTGTCATATTATACAGTTGTACTGTATGTTTTTAAACCTATCTTCAAAGATCATAATAATAAATAATAATCACAATTTTAATTTAATTTTTGATTTAATAATTATTATTAAATA
>JANZXV010000009.1:17788449-17804108 GCA_027576455.1 Erythroxylum roigii
TGCTCATCACTTCCAATCATTCGGACTTTTGTTTTTGAATCCAAACACCTCTGAATTGCTCTCAAAACCATCATCTCCTGCTTCCTCTTCATTGTTGGAATTTTGTTCTTCACTTTACTCTTCCTCTTCACTTTCATTGAACTTGTTATTTCCTCCAAAATCTTCAACATAGCTGGCTGCATTAAACAACACAAATCAACATCCCTGTGAGTAATCTAAGCCAAATAGTTCAAACCCTTCTTAGAAGAACAGTGCTTGCATCTAATATCTTGTTGATGATATGACATATTTTAGTTTAATAGGCCTGTCGATATTTCAGGTCTCTAGGACAGGCATCCCCCTGCTTGACTTCATTTGCTGCAGGTCAATCTGCAGCTTATAAGATGTTGGAGACCATAAACAGAAGATCGGAGATAGATGCTTGTGACCCAAATGGAAGAATATTAAACGATATACGCGGAGGGATAAAGTTGAAGGATGTTTATTTCAGTTACCCTGCCAGACCTGATGAGCAAATATTTAGGGGATTTTCTCTTTACATTCCAAGTGGCAAAACAGCAGTGGTTGGTCAAAGCGGTAGTGGAAAGTCAATTGTCATCAGTTTGATCGAGAGATTTTATGATCCACTAGCTGGTGAAGTTTTGATTGATGGGATTAATCTCAAAGAGTTCCAACTTCGATGGATTAGAAAAAAGATCGGTCTTGTTAGCCAGGAACCAGTGTTGTTTACATGCATTATTAAGGATAACGTTTGCTATGGAAAAGATGGTGCAACAGTTGAAGAGATAAGGGTTGCCTTAGAACTTGCCAATGCTGCAAAGTTCATCGATAAACTGCCTCAGGTTCTTCTGTTGCTTAATTATGACTTTGTATATCTGTCTTTGGTGTTCTTGAATCATATTTATCAACTGTTCATTTCATATGATCGTCTTGATTTTCCATCCAGGGATTGGAAACCATGGTTGGCGAGCACGGGACTCAACTTTCTGGCGGACAGAAGCAGAGAATTGCAATAGCTAGAGCAATTTTAAAAGACCCAAGAATACTACTTTTAGATGAAGCCACAAGTGCACTTGATTCAGAATCAGAGAGGGTCATTCAGGAAGCATTAGACAGGATCATGGTCACTCGTACAACTCTAATTGTTGCCCATCGACTAAGCACTGTGAGAAATGCTGACATGATTGCAGTCATTCACCATGGAAAGATGGTCGAAAAAGGTTCCTACATTTCTTCCATTGCACTCTCAATTCAACTTGCTAAGAAAGAAAAAATGACAATTGGTTTATGTTTGATTAGGTGTGCATTCGGAACTAATCAAGAATCCTGAAGGAGCATACTCCCATCTAATAAGCTTGCAACAGTTAAATACGGAGATGGAACTAAATGCAATCGAGCATAAACAATCAGATCTTGATTCTGAGTCATTCAGACATTCAAGTAAAAGATTTTCCTCAAGACAGTCCATAAGTAGGGGATCATCTGAAGTAGGCAATAGTAGTCGACATTCATTGACAGATTTACCTGCTGGAATTAAATTTTCCTATAACAATCCAAAAAGACTTGAAGCTTTACAGCAAGAACAAACTCAAGAGATCCCACTCCGTCGGGTTGCAGCTCTCAACAAGCCTGAAATTCCAGTGCTTATAGGTGGAACGATATTTGCTGTGGTCAATGGGTTGATATATCCCATTTTCGGACTGTTTCTCTCCAAAGTGATTAAAACATTTTATGAAACACCTCATGAATTGAGGCAGGATTCCAAGTTCTGGGCAAAAATGTTTTTGATCCTAGGAGCAGTAAACTTACTGGTGTCTCCACTGCAGTCGTATCTATTTTCTGTTGCCGGCGGCAAGCTAATACAACGAATTCGATGCATTTGTTTCGAGAAGGTTGTCCACATGGAAATTGCCTGGTTTGATGAGCCTGAACATTCAAGTGGTGTAATTGCTGCTAGGCTCTCAAGAAATGCATCTACAATGCGGGCTTTGGTTGGGGACACACTTGCTCTTATTGTTCAAAACAGTGCTTCAACAGTATCAGCTTTGATCTTTGCCTTTGTTGCAAGCTGGCAATTGTCGATTATTATCCTTGCTCTCCTTCCCCTAGTAGGAGTCAGTGGATATGTTCAACTAAAGTTCTTGAAAGGGTTTAGTGGAAATGCAAAGGTATGTTCCATCATTTAATGTTATGACTTCATATGCAAAAGTACTAATCCAAACATAAACTGAATGGTTGCAGACAATGTATGAGGAAGCAAGTCAAGTTGCAAGTGACGCGGTGGCGAGTATAAGAACCGTGGCCTCCTTTTGTGCGGAAGAGAAGGTGATTAAACTATACAAAAGAAAATCTGAAGAACCTGTGAAGACAGGAATGAGACAGGGGGTATTTAGTGGAATAGGATTTGGATCAGCATTCCTATTACTGTTTTTATTCTATGCAGCCACTTTTTATGCAGCAGGTCAACTGTGCACTCATGGAATGGCTACACTGCAAGATGTTTTTCAAGTGAGCAGATTTTCTTTGGCCACCAATATATTCTTGCAATATACTTTGAGTGATGATAGAATGAATTTGATTTTTTTACTTTTCAGGTGTTCTTTGCTTTAACCATGGCAGCTACTGCAATTTCTCAATCAAGCTCCTTTGCTCCTGATTCTTCCAAAGCAAAAGCTGCTGCTGTCTCCATATTTTCAATTTTAGACAAAAAATCAAATATCAACTCGAATGACGAGTCAGGAATGACGTTGGAGCTTGTGAAAGGAAACGTTGAAATTCGTCATGTGAGCTTCAAGTATCCTTCTAGACCAGATGTTCAAATTTTTCGAGACCTTAACGTGGTTTTTCAATCTGGCAAGGTAATTTAGCTTGGCATGTCAATATCAAAACAAGAATCAAAACATCATCTTCTGAATATACGCCTTTGTATTGATCTTATTCCTTCAGACTGTTGCACTGGTTGGAGAAAGTGGAAGTGGGAAATCGACAGTAATCTCATTGTTACAGAGATTTTATGATCCTGACTCCGGTTATATAACTCTTGATGGGATAGAAATTCAGAAGTTCCAATTAAAATGGTTGAGACAGCAGATGGGACTAGTCAGCCAAGAACCTGTTTTGTTCAATGATACAATCCGTGTCAACATTGCATATTGAAAAGGAGGAGATGCAACTGAAGCTGAAATTTTAGCCGCATCAGAATTGGCCAATGCTCACCAGTTCATCAGCGCCATACATCAGGTTAGCCTACAAGATTTTCATTGTGTTCCAAATCATTACTTTCCATTCCATTATTTGTTATAGTCTGCAGAACTGAATTAGACGAAAAATCACAGGGGTATGAGACAGTAGTAGGAGAGCGAGGAATTCAACTCTCTGGTGGGCAGAAACAAAGAGTAGCCATAGCCCGAGCCATAGTGAAAGATCCAAAAATATTGTTACTAGACGAGGCAACAAGTGCATTGGATGCAGAATCTGAAAAATTGGTTCAAGATGCTTTAGACAGAGTCATGGTGAATAGGACTACAGTTGTTGTAGCCCACAGATTATCTACTATAAAGAATGCAGATGTGATTGCTGTTTTGAAAAAAGGGGTTATAATAGAGAAAGGCAAGCACGAGACCTTGATAAAAATCAAGGATGGATACTATTCCTCCTTGGTGGCACTTCATGCGAGTGCTTCATCTTAACTAGCTACTGGTTTCTTCAACATGAAAATTTTCCTATCCCAAACAGATGAATAAAACCTGTTGATGCGGCCATAGGGTTTTTTTTAAAGAAAAAGTAAAGAATTGTATTAATAATAAGATGTTGGTTTTTGAAAGCTAGAAGACTAACAACGAAAATGAAGAAGCTAAAAAGAGAACACAGGCTTTTATGTTTTATGAAAAAAAAACCACACATTTATTCAATACACTGCATAATTTATATAGAGCTGAAAACATAAGAATCAAATAAAATAATTTGCTGATATCCAGCTACATCTCAACTAACTATTTTAAATAAGGGATAAAACACTAAAGATTTGGTCCATTGACCAATTATTCTGCAGCAATTATCTAAGGCACGTTTTCAACACTCCTCCTTGCCTTGGTACTTGCAAAGCTTTAATGTCAAAATAATTCATCCTCTGGATGTTGCTCAGTTGCTGCTTTTGCCTCTTCATTTTGTGACTTGCAAATCTTCTCCATATGCTCAGTTTGTCTAGATTTTCTGCATTTGATATCAATCCTCCACCAATATTTTCTTTGTGGGTGATTTGTTGTTTTGCAATGTGGACATGGTGGATATGAATCATCATTGTTTTTGTTGTTGCTGTTGTCAATCTTGTTGAAACTCTTGTTTTTGTCTCCTCCTAAATTTTTTTTCTTTTGCTAGCTGAGCACCTTCAATGGTTCCTTGTTCTCTTATCACCCTCCTTTGTTCTTGTGCCTTAGTGCATTTACTAATTCTGCCAAAGACATGCTTGATAGAACTTTAGCTTCTTCCAATGCAGAAATTTTAGATTCATATTTTTCAGGTAAGTTTATAAAAACTTTTTGTACTATTCGTTCCTTAGAAAAATCCTTACCTCATAACCTCACTTTGTTTACTATGCTGAGCAACTTGTCGGAGTATTCTTTAATGGTTTATAACTCTTTCATCTTTAGCATTTCAAATTCTTTGATCAAGTTGAGCACTTGCATGCTCTTTGTGCTTTCATTGCCTTTCTTATTCCTTTTTGACGTAATCCTAGATATCATTTGTTGATTCTAGATTTACAATTCTTGTAAATACGACGTTTGCAACAGTAGAAAACAAGCAGGCTTTGGCTTTAGACTTCCTATTTTTCCTTTCTTTATGCATCTTGATTTGAGTCATTGTAGGATTTATTGGCAATGGAGGCACTTCATAGTCTTCCTCCACTGCTTCCCAAACATCCATAGCATCAAGATGAGCTTTCATTCGAACAACCCAAACTTGATAGTTTTCACCATCAAAAGTTGGTGGTGCACCTTGAGACAGTTGTGTTTCAATCTCCATTGCTTGAAGATGGTTGTAATTCTTGTTGTAATTCTGGTTTTAAATCAGGTTTGTGTTTTGGTTTCGCTCATCTCACAGGTCCCTTAAGACAAATGCTCTGATACTATTTTGTTGGTTTTTGAAAGCCGGAGGACTAACAACGAAAATGAAGAAGCTAAAAAGAACACGGGCTTTTATGTTTTTCTGAAAAAAAACCACACATTTATTCAATGCACTACATAGTTTATATAGAGTTGAAAATATAAGAATCAAATAAAATAATTTACTAATATCCAGCTACATATCAACTAACTATTTTAAACAAAGAATAAAAAACTAAAGATTTGGTCTATTGACCAATTATTCTGCAGCAATTATCTAAGACACGTTTTCAACAGATGTCCACACATGAGAACGTGAATAACAAGCAAATACAAGGCAATGACAACGTTTCATCAAACATCAACATCTTTAGATAAAGTAGTGACAATGTTTAAACATAAATAAAATATGGGGAGTTTGACAAAAATGGGATAAGCATAGATCACATCTTACCCATTCACCCAACCCTACCAAATTAGGGATTAGGTGACTGAAAATCTCTGATTTTGGAAGAGGTGCTTCAACCGATGGATGATTTACAGGGTAACCTATTAAATGTCCTCCCACCTCGTGGATCTGAAGCTATTCTCATGTTGGTTGGAGTGTTCAGAGCCAACAGACGTGCGCTACACATCTAAAGAGGAAGAATTCCGCTTTTCTAGGTACTTATATGCAAAGTTTATCAATCTACTCTTTCAAGCGATAGTTAGCCCCTTATGTATATTAATGGATTCTCCACGATGAGGCTAGATTAGGGCAAACTTTTTCTGACCTAATAGAATATAATAGTTTCTCTCTGATTTCACTGATTACGGAGCAGAGAACCTCATTTCTGGAACGTGCAATGTTATGAAAACATCTTATGTTTTTGTCTCACCAAATCTCCTTGATGAAGGAGGCGAAGGAGATGATATAAATCTGTTTGTTGTAGTTAGGAGTATGACTCAACTTTAGAAGCCAATCAAAAGTTTCTGCAAATGTTGTACCTACAGTAGAAATAAAACACAACTTCTGAATCTTTTCCCATCTAAACTGGGAAAAGGGTTAGCCAAAAAAGGTTGATTTCCTAGTTCAGGAAAAAAAAGTGATTCCTTGATTCTTCCTTTATCTCATAGAAAACACAAATAGAATTGGAAGTAATATAATGCATTATGTCCATTGTGCTTATCTTGTTTAGCACAGTAAGCCATAGAAGAATGGAGTGGCTAGACAAAAGTGACTTGTTCCAAATGATAGGAAATCATATCTATCTTGAGTTGTTTTGATTCTGCGATTTTCTGAATTTCGCAATGTTGAAAGTGTTAGGAGGAAGATTAAAACATTGGAATATGTCCTCTTTATCTAAGTTATGTTGGTAGTTAGGAGTCAAGTATTCCAATTTCGATGGAATGTTCCATTAGCCCCTTTGCATGATGGAATTAAATTTCGAGTAGATAGGAAATATGTACCAAACTGAAGAGCTTGAGGAGATCTAATTAGGGGGCCTTTACCTGTCCAATTATCAAATCATAAATAGGTCTTTTTACCATTTCTAACCTTACAAAACAACAAAGATTCTAAGATGGGTCTTAGCTTCAAGAGTTGAATCAAGGGCTAAAAGGAAGGTTTTATAAGAATAGACCAAAGGTAGATCCTTTCAGGATATAGCTATGGAACTATCGGATCCATAGAGATTTCTTGTCCAATAAGATATTTCATAGATTTTGATCAATGTTGATCTATTAAAAGTGGCAATAGGGATCAATCCTAATCCCCACTCTTCTTTCCTTTTGCAAACTTCTGACTATTTAACTTTAGCAAAGTGTCTGTTTGAGTTTAAGTTTCCACACATAAATCTTCTAAAAAGCTTCTCGATGGTTTTAATAACTCCTTTAGTTAATGATATGTTGGAGGACCCATAAACATTAAGGGAATTCTGAATAGAATTGATGAGCTGCAACCTCCCACAAAAAGAGAGAACCTTATTAGATTACATACTCAATCTTCTATGTATTTCTTCTATCAGGGGAAAGCATTAAGAGAATTGAATTCTTTTTGTGGTAATTGGTAGACCCAGATAAGTGAGAGGAGCTGACTTCCTACTCATTCCTGTGATTGTGGAGATTCTATTCTACTGGCAGCTGGAATGAAATGACTTTTTGTGAGGTTAACCTCTAAACCTAAAAGGTCTTTGAATAAAGATAATGTCGACATAAGCAATTCAATATATTTACCTTGGGCTTTAGAAAGAAGCAACAGGTCATCCGCAAAGCATAAGTTAATAAGCCCTACCCTCTTACATTTACTATGAAATTTGTAGTCTTTACTATTACCCACCTTCTGATGGATTAATTGACTTAGGGCCTCCATGCATATGATAAAGAGATAAGGGGAGATGAGATCTCCTTGTGTCAATCCTCTTGCACTTTTAAAGATATAAGTTGGCTTACCATTAACTAGAATAAAGTAAGATGGAGGGATAATACAAGTCTCAACCCATCTGACAAGCTCATTTGGGAATCCTAAAAGTCATAAGGTCTGAAAGATAAAATCTCATTTCACATGATCGAAAGCTTTCTTAAAATCACCTTTTATGATACAATTAGGTAGGCTATTCTTCCTATGATACCTTTTCATTAATTCTTGGACAATAGAAATATTATCCTCAATTCTTCTACCATGTAAAAAGGCACGTTGATTATCAAGAATCAGTGAGTCCAAGACTAATTTGAACCTATTTGCTAAAATTTTAGAAATTACCTTATGAAGGAGTTGGTGCATGCAATAGGAAGTTGTTGCATTACACATACAGGTTTTTTTTTGGGTACATCAAAAAGTTTATCAATAAATAGAAGTTATGTACATCTAGAGATTGTCTAAGCTACAATCTCTTATCTAAATCAGAAACCTAACTTACAAGAGAGCAAAAGGATCCCTAAAAATGTTGCCTTTAATTAAGAAAACCACAATAACAACCCAAAACCATGACTCCAATCTTAATGGACATATCAGGACCATCTTTCTAGTAACACAAATACATGCAACAAACTCATTTATCATGTGCACCAATTTGGCCTCCTTACTAATCCTTTCCTTAATGTTGGATTACTAAGTTATGAAATAGGTACCTTCCATTTGGATCTGGACTTCTATCTTTTCAAGCAACAATCTTAACCGAAGGAGGTCACCTTGTAGCTTTTGTCACCATACTTCCATAACTCATTCTTCAAAGCTTAGTAGAGATTGAGGCTATCTCTTCATCTTATGTTACTCCTTTCGTAGCTGTCAAGGAAGGATTTGACTTCCCTCTCTTTACCCGCACCTGGATCTAGAATCAAACCTGCAATCATTTCATTAAATTATAAAACACACACACATTTTAACTTCTCTCGATGTTTGAGCAGAGGTGCTCCATAACTTGAAAGATCACTCTCGTGTTAAGGCTCCCTATATCCAAGGCTTCGTCTTTGAAGGTTTGAAAGTATCGTTCAGACCACAGGTTATACATAATAACGTAAAGGATAATGATGAAGGTATTTATGTCATAGTTCCTGAAGGTTGGTGACTGGTTAATCCAAAGTAAAATGGATTGTAGATTTGTTAGTTGAGGTAGGTGAATTTGGAAGTGGTTTAGAGTGTTTAACCATACAGTTTTAGAGAAAGGAAATTCAAAAAATAAATGTTCAATAGGCTCTGAGTCCGAAACACACAATGAGCATCGATTTAGAGTATGGAGGTAAATTAGTTTGTCCCTAGTCTGCAATTTATTTAGGAAGGCTAACCATAGGATGAAGGAACACTTAGGACTATTCCTTTTATGCCATACTAATTTATACCAAAGAACCGTCTGATATGTCGGTCTCATGAGAGTGTATGATGAAGCATTTGTATACTTCTTAGAAGGGCTAGCTAACCATTCTAGACTATCCTCTCTTGAAGAATCTGGATTGTATTGTAGAGTTCTAGGCTACTAATAGTCCCCACAGTATTATCTTGCCAGCACCATTCATTATTCCTGATTACTTCAGACACTCTTGCATTCATAGGAAGTTCCGACCCATTGATCACTCTAGGAGTAGAGTGAGCCATCAAGATACATCTCGAATGCCAAGAATCCTGCCATAAGAAAGTAGAGTTACCATTTCCTATTCTAAATCCGAATTGGTTCCCAATTTGGTCTCTAACAGATAACATCTTCCTCCAACTCCACAAACTACAATTGTTAGGTAAGATATTCCATAAAATTTTCCTTTTCAGAATAATTGTGTGAACCCACTTAACCCACAAAGCTTCCATATCATTAAACAGAAACTAAATTCTTTTCCCTATCAACACGTTATTCCAAGTAGATAAATGTTTAATACCTAGACCACCCTCTTTTTTAGATCTACAAATGTCATTCCACTTTACGTTAGCATGAGCTTTTCTCTCCACTTTCCTCTACCACAAAAATTTCCTAAGATTTTTGTCTATTTCCTTAATAATGGAAGTTGGGAGAATGAAGATGCTAGACTAATAAACCTAAAAGGTGTATAGGACCGAAATAACTAATATCAATCTACCAGCATAAGAGAGATTTTTATGGGTCTATTTGTTGACTCTGAAATCAATTTTTTCCAACAAGGAAAGGCAATCCCTCCTAGACAACCGACCTGTTATAAGAAGAACTCCCAGGTATCGAATGGGAAGGTGACCTTTTTTAAGACCTGACATACTCTCTATTTGATGGGCCATTTGATCCGTAGCAGGAGATACAATACAAGTATGTTATTGCACAAATAAATAATAGAAAGAATAGTTATGATAGATTTTGATAGATATAATATTTATGACCTTAAAATCAATCGATCATGTTTGATTTTATGCAACATTTTATATGCAAGTTTAAATTTTATAATTATTTTAATATTATGATTATATTCATTTAATCATTATTAAAACTAATTAATTTAAATATTATTATTTAATTATAATTAATTTGAATATAATTAAAAAACCTTAATTTCTAAATTATCATTTTTAAATACAGTAACCCTAATTCTCATCTAAGAGACCATAAACTAGCGGAATAAAATCCCAGGATTTCGTCAGTCCAAATATAACATCGAAACCCTAAACTTTTTGAACCATAAAGGCTCTCTGTTTCCTCAACTTCAGCAGGGCAACCACCCCGAAACAACATCGATCCTCTACTGAAAACAATGTTCCTGGCGAGTTTTCAACTGCTATGGTCTACACAGATGACGAGTTTGATAAAGAGGAAGATCCTTATTTAAGAAAACCTTAGGTTTCCCACCAAGTAGCTCTTTGGCGTGTACAATATCAGGCTTCCTGTTGTAAGGGTCATCAGGTGCTTTTGGTTTGAGCTCCATATTTATATTCGGGTTAATTATTTCTTTGACCACCTGAGCAAGTGCAAGTACAGTGAATTTGCTTGGATTCCTAAGATTGAATGGCCCCAATATGCTCCCCTTCCATAAGATGCATCAAACCTTTAATCATATTAGAACCACAATGGGAACTCCTTTCTATTTCCCATCCCCACAGACAATCAATGGTTCTTTTCTTAATGCGTCAAAACCTGCTCCTCTGTAGTATTCCATTGTCTCATATCTACGCAGATTGTGGAGAGGTGAAGTCTCGAAGTGTGAAGAAGCCTACTGCAGGTTATTGTTGAAAAGTGTCTCTGTCCTCTTTTCGTTCCCCTTGTTTTGATCCTTTGTGCCGTTTATCATATTCCAATTGGAACATCATAAATGCCACAGAGGATTTCGCTCCATTTTTTCATGCTTCCGTTTACAAAGATCCCTCGTGCTTCTAGCTTTAGGGAACTTACAATGAAGGGCTACTAAATTTGGGATTAGTAATTTGAGAGTAAGGTTTCTTAATTACATTTAACTATAATTAAGTACGCTATTTAGGTTTTTATCTTTATTAATTTCAATTATACTTAAGTGAATATACTTATAATTTTAAAAATTAATTAATTTAAGATTATATTATAAAATTGAGTCCCATATATTACATATAATGTAATAGGTTCTTAATAAAAAATAATTAATATATGTCATACCAATGTTACATTACATAACAAATAAAAATTTTCTTGCCTAAATTTTTATTCATTGAATATTTTGTAAATAATAATTTATTTTTTGAATGCTGAAAAGAAATGTAAATTATATTGTAATGTTTTCCCATAATATAAATTAACTCATAACATTCTTAAATAAATTCTAACATTTATACAACATTTAGTTTCAAAAAAAACATTTATAAAACATTTAAAGTAAATTATGTAGTTAAAAATTTGACAAAATTAAGTTTATGACCATTGTATACGTGTTAGTGCTGAAGTAATATATATTTTATATTTTAATATAATAAGTGAAATCTATTACTATCTACGTGGTATTGTAAAATTTACGTGTTAAATTTAAATTAAATATTTTATATTTTATTTTAAATTTTAATGAAATTAAAATTAATTAAAAATCTTAAATTTTATTAAAAATTGCAATTATAATTCAAATTATAAAAATTGATAATAAAATACTGCCAACTTTAAATTTTCGAAAATAACTATTACAGAGCTAATGGCATCAGATGTTATAATTTTGACATAGACGGTAAGTGAACAAAATTTTTTTCGCATTTTCACTACTTCGCTCATAGGAACGGACCTCTTAAATTATACAAGAACCACCGTGAAGTTCCAATACTTTAAGTGTTCGAGAAAATGGATAACTTTTCTGGAAAATTTGATGTGGAGAAGCTGATGTCGTATAGGGACAATCTGGTCACTGTTTTGGAGGACAAAAGGACATTAACAACTTGACCCATTGTTTGGAACACTCCAATGTCCAATATCCTCAGCTCCTCTTCCAACTGCGAGTATGATGACATTTATCTCAGCTCTAAGGTCTGTTTGTGGACTTCTATGAGCAATTTCAATTCTTTTCCTGTACATAGGTTTCATCGAAAATCATAATATTTTAGTTGACATATTGATGCAGGTTATGAGAAAAAGACCGATGAATGCAAACATAAGAAGGAGAAAGCAAAATCCGAGGCTTGTGTAGATATGAACTAGAGATTGTAAAGAAGGAATTGGAGGTAGAGCTTAAGAAGGAGATGTTGGAATATTCTTGTGGTCCATATGTTAATTGCCCATATGATGTTGGATGGACGTTGGTGTTGGGAGAAGTCAAAGATCAAGAAATGTATTTTGATGTTATTGAAGCTTACTTGTTGTATACAGTAGTGTGTGTATTTATACACAGCTTGTACATCATTTGAAATACAAAACAATTTTATCTTCGCATCGAAGTTTGTTATGCTGACAATATTCTGTAGCGATCAGGTAAGGATATTGTGCTAGTATCTCGTCCTAATCCTTATCATTGCATCCACCCTGAGCTTGGATTTAAGATCCTGAAATCGAGCTCTAGATAAAGGCTTGGTGAAGATGTCAGCAAGCTGGTCCTTGGTGTTGCAATGCTGAACGGATAAAAAACCAGACTTCACTTGCTCGCGAACAAAATGGAAATCGACCTCTACTTGTTTTGTACGCGCCTTAAACACCGCATTATGAGCTAAGAAAGTTGCCCTCATATTGTCAAACCAAAGAATGGACTATTGAGTAGCAGATTGACCCAATTCTCTCAGGATCGATTGTAACCAAATTAGTTCTGTTGGATCCCGTCTTCGGAACCCAACTCTTATTGAAAACCTTAACTAACATCGTTTCACTTTCTTGCTCTGATACTAACTATGTTGGATCCCGTTTCTGGAACCCAACCTTCCTGCGAAAACATGAACGCGTGCCTATTACATATTGCCTTGAAGGGTTATTTCATTTAACCCTCATTAGCCATCATTATTTTTATTTTTTAAAACCCTTAATAGACATTATCAATTCAACTTCATACTCATAACATCCCAAAAATTTGCTTACAACTTGCTCAAAAGCGTGTCCATATAAAACAGTCACTATGCTTGAATTCATTTCTCCTGTTTGCGAACCGAAATTGGAAATCATTAAATCCGAATTTCCATTTGAATTCTCCATATAAAGCATACCTTTATGTCTCTTGTTTATGTAGAAATAAGAACCGACTCAATCAGAGCTCTATAGCTCAAGATATGCTTAAAAATCCAAAATATGTTAATAGCCTGGTTAAGATCTCCAACCCGACCACTCACTTCTCTTATATCAAACTTTTTGATTTTAACTCCAAATGCTATAAAATTTCATGGAGAGGTATAAAAACATGTTAGGAAACTAATGCCTCAAGAATCACCTCAATCAGAGGTTGGAAGAAGGAGTTATGGGCCAACGAATCCGACATGTTCATATCCTGATTCCTACTGAACATACTTTGGCGCAAACGCCATAACTCTCATCATAGATATCGGATTGACTTTGTTTTTGGACGGTTAGAAAGTAGACATCCAGGGATACAACTTTCATGAGGACCAAAATTTCAAATTTTGTCGTTTTCTGAGTCAAAACACACAGACCGTGTAAAATCACACGGTCAGGCCGTGTACCATTCGGGTGAAATGTGCCTCCTGCGCCTAGAATTACACGGCCCGTGTAAATTCACACGGGCAGGCCGTGTAACTTGCGGATAACACAAAATTTTCACTCTCCAAGACCCCTCCAAAGGTTCCTAAACCCATCCTAACTTTCCCGATACTTATAACCTTTCCAAAATTAACTTTTTCGAGCCCGATAACACTTCATACCCTCTAAAGGTTTGGGAATTTTGTCCTATACGACATCCTAACTTGTAATAAGCATAACTCTCAACTCCGATATCGAAAAATTACATACTTTATAGCGTTGGAAAGCTATAAAGACGAACTACAACTTTCATTAAGGTAACTTGGTCCAATTTTACCTAGATCAATACAGTTTGTCATCGGAAGACAGCATATACACATTTTGCCCTCATGAAAATCTTACACTTATCCCAACTTCGTTTTCTTCTATTACAACCTTATTCAAACAATTTAACTTCTAATTGAAGTTCATCCACATTCAACCTCAATTCATGTCTCCTCAAATTCAATAACATTCATCATTCACCACAAAAACCTATCTTTGTTTTCCATAATTCACTTATATATATAACCATAGCTCATATTCAAAGATTTCTCAACTCATCATCCATACACGAATCATATCTTAAATCCAATTTCATAATCATCCATATACCAATTCATAATTCAAAGACATACACAAGTCCATATTTCATTAACATCATAAAATAAGAGTTTTACAACTTCATTGGCAACTCATGCCATAATACAATATCAATATCCATATCCAATACAAAATACATGCAAAGCCCATGAATTCTCAACATACATCTTAAACCCGGTATTACAACAATAATTCCAAAACATAACAAAACATGTAAATTCGGATATAACTCTCGATCCACTTTCACTTGATCTGTAGTCTCATGTCTCAATTTTATTTTGCCTCAAAAATTAACTCAATCGGATCTCTACAACTCCCGAATTTCTCAAAATACTGAACTATGTTCAGAAAATTATCCAACTCATGACCCTTAACCAATTCTCTAATTTTTTATTCAATCAATCTCTTTCCATTTCATTTTAATCTCATAATTTCTTCTCTTATTTACACATATCTA
Source organism: Erythroxylum roigii (assembly GCA_027576455.1). Lineage (NCBI taxonomy): Eukaryota > Viridiplantae > Streptophyta > Magnoliopsida > Malpighiales > Erythroxylaceae > Erythroxylum > Erythroxylum roigii. The sequence goes on from JANZXV010000009.1 coordinate 17,803,200, forward strand.
ACTGTCAATAGTTTCTCGATTAATAGTCCTAGCTTACAGAAAGGTTCGGGGTCCAACAGTTCTGGTGAAAATAATTCTTTGGAGGATATAATCAAGAAATTGGCCACGAATATTGCAAACTTTCAACAAAATACCATGAAATTTCAGCAAGATACACAAGCCAGCATACAGAATCTTTAGACTCAAATGAGCCAAATGGCGATTGCTATCAATAGGTTGGAGGCACAAAATTTAGGAAAGCTCCCTTCTCAACCTGAGATGAATCCAAAGAAGAGTGCTTATGTTATCACACTTCGAAGTGGTAAAGAGTTAAAGGAACCTACCCCAAAGGTCTCTAAGCAAGAGGTTGAAGAGGAAGTAGAGAAAGAAATTCCAAATCAGTCACAAGAGAAAAAGAATGGTGATTCTTGCATTGTCACGCCTAAGTTCAGTGTACAACGTCCTTTTCCTATTCGTTTTGCCAAGCAGAAGAAGGAGGAGCAACAGAAAGTAATTCTGGAAAATTTTTGCAAGGGACAGGTAAATATTCCTTTGCTTGATGCTATTAAACAAATTCCTCGTTATGCTAAATTTCTTAAAGAACTATATACCTCAAAGAGAAAGTTAAGTGGAAATTAAAAGGTGCGATTGGGTGAGAATGTTTCTACTGTGTTTCAAAAGAAGTTACCTCCTAAATGTCCAGATCCAGGTATGTTCACGATCCCTTGTAAAATAGGTAATCTGAAAATTGAGAAAGCATTGTTGGATTTAGGTGCTTCGATTAATGTTATGCCTCAATCTATTTATGAATCTTTGAATATAGGGCCTCTGAAAGAAACTGGTGTCATAATCTAACTTGCTGATCGATCTAATGCCTATCCAAAGGGTGTTCTTGAGGATGTACTAGTTCAAGTTGATAATATGCTTTTT
>JANZXV010000009.1:17935937-17948646 GCA_027576455.1 Erythroxylum roigii
GACTAATGCCTGGTCCACCTTTAGAAGCCCTAATTGGAATCCATTTTTTACTCATCATTGATCTTTGAATAAGTATGGTCAAACCTTCCATACAAAGAACAAATAAATAAGGGGAGATTGGATCTCCCTGTCGAAGCCCTTGAGTTGTAGAGAATGATGCAGAGGGGCTGCCGTTCCATAAAATAGCCAATGAAGATTGAGAAAGAGCACTTAAAATCAGAGTAACCCACCGAGAAGGAAAACCAAAGATCTGCAATATAAACCGTAGGTAGTCCCAATTGACCCTATCATAGGCCTTCTCTAAATCAACTTTCAAATCAAAATGGCCCACTTTATTTTTAGACCTCATAAAAGAATGCAGTAGTTCCTGAGTAATAATAATATTATCAGCCGTGGTACGACCAATAATAAAACTACTTTAGAACGGGCCAACTAAGCCATCAATAAAAGGTTTTAAACGATTCGACAAAACCTTCATAACCACTTTATACAACACATTACAAAGTGTGATAGGCTGAAACTAAGAAAGCGATTATGGAGCATGAACCTTAGGAATAAGCACAATAAAACCCTTAGCAACCTCAGCATCCATCACACCAGAATTAAAGTTTGCGACACAAACTGGAAAACCTCTTCACCAACCACATCCCAATACTTCTTAACAAATATAGGTTGAAAACCATCTGGCCCTGAGGCCTTAGAAGAACCCATACTCGAAACAACCAACTAAACTTCCTCCCGAGTAACTGGTTTCAACATATCGTCAACTGCTGTCTCAGATAAACGAGGAAAATTTAAACCTGCAAAACCCACAGAATTAAAAACTCCATCATTCGAGAACAACTTCTCATAGAACCCCACTGCCATATCCTTTAATAAAGCTGGATCAGACACCCACTCCCCAGCATCATTCCTTAAACATTCAATTTTATTCTGTCTCCGACGAACTATAGTAATCGCATGATAATACTTAGTACATCGATCACCATCCTTGATCCAGGTAGCACGAGACTTCTGAAACCAAAGTGTCTCTTCCTATTTCAAACATAAATCATATTGGCATAACAGGTCTTTTTCAAGCAACAAGAGAGAAGAAGAGGGGTGATTCTGAATAGCCAACTGAACATTCTTTATTCCCTTTAGTAAAACCCTCTTATTCTTAAAAATATTACCGAAAACCTCCTTATTCCAACGAGTAGCTTGTTCCTGAATCGACAAAAGAGCGCCAGAAATAGACTCATGAGGCTTAAACCATGCCGATGAAACAACTTGCTTAAAGTCCTCCCGTAAAGTCCAAGCAGCCTCAAATCGAAACGGCCTCCCTAAAGGAAAGGAAGAGAAACCTCTCAAAGACAACAACAGAGGAAAATGATCAGAAGCAAGTCGAGACAATGACATAACAGAAGCTTCAGGAAATCGCAGCCGCCAACTAGCATTACACAAAGCCCGATCCAAACGTTCTTGTATAACACCAAGTCTAGCAATTGAGCGTGTCCAAGTAAATTGACAACCCACACAACCCAAATCCATAAGGGAACAATAATTCCAATGCCGTAAAAACCTACCACAATTAGCGACAGATGATAAATCTCCCCCTTTTTTCTCATAGACATATGCAATGTCATTAAAATCCATCCGTAGCAAATGTATATCACAAACATTTTTATTCTAAAACAACCAAACACCACCCGCAAAACCAACAGCATGAGAAAGGAAGAAGTCAGAAAAACCTACCTTCTTTGCCATCCTCGTCGTCCTGTCGGCCGAAATTCGACGCTCCACAACAATCAGAATATCCAGACAATGAAGACGATATAATTCTCTTACATATGTCAAAAAACCCCTCTTCGTAGCTCCACCATAATTCCACTGAATTATTTTTAAATCCATTAAAAATAGAGGAACATAAGGAGCCAGAAACTTATAACTTTCTAGGTGGGCTGCGACTCCGACAAGGACCACCACAAGCTCTATTAACATCTGAAATATCATCATCGGGCTCTGATGAAACCACATCAGTCACCGCACAGTCAACTTTGTTAGCCAAAGCTTCCAAAGTTACCACTGGTTCCTGACACACAATGACATCACCAGCAATGGGGTCAGGAGGTTTCGGTTCATTTGAAACAAATTTGGCCACCATCCTACCGCCAACGTTATCAAGCACCGGCAACACAGGCACCCCCGCTGTCGAAAAACTAGGAACTGGAGTCGTCCTGACCAAGATCTGGTCAGATGCATCAGACACCATATCCTCTACATTCGGCCCAGAACATTGTCTAACCTCCAACGCCTCCTTTCTCCTAATTACAACTAGTGGACCCTCGAGAACAGACCTATTGACAATAGGCTCATTCTGAAGCTGAGCCTTCTAACCCCTTTAACCACCACAGGCTTCTTACCTTTATCTCGTGGACTCATAGGCCCACTAACACTAGAAATTCTCTTGCCAGACCCAACCGAGCCCTTATTCACCTTGACTACTCCTCTATCCTCCACCTGTAAAGAGTCAAATTGAGAACTAGTAATAATTTTAGATACTATCTTCTCTTGAGAAATATGAGAAGACTTACTTCTACCCGTACGCCTTTGTTTACGTTGTTCTACCAACCATGGGCCAAAGATATCTTCTTTAGAATTTGAACTATCATCAACCATCGCTATGTCCGTAGCTACACCAGTATTCTCTGTTCCAGTTGTCACCGAAACCACCAGCTCCGTACAATTTTCAAGATGATGATTGACACGGCCACATCCTGAACAGACCCCTAAAATTCCTTCATACTCTACACGTCGCCATGCACCGCCAATAAAAACCTTAGGAACAAGAGGTTGGTCAAGATTCAATTCCACACAAACTCTAGTAAAACGTCCTCTAGTAGCCATTAACGTCTGCTTATCCACCTTAATGGGCGTTCCAACAGCATTAGCCGCTGCAAATAGGAATTCATCACGATAAAATTTCATTGGAAATTCAATAAAACGCACCCCAAGTAATCATTGAGGAAATTCTAGCCGTAGAGGGCTGAAAGCTAGGCTTCCACTTTTGAATATACAAAGGCTGACCTCCAACAATATAGGGACCATCAGACACAATACGCAACATATCTTCCTTGTCCTCAAATTTGGCAAGGTAAAAGCCAAACCCCAAATCAATAAGATCTAATTCCGCAGAAGGCTTCCAAAGCAAGTTCAACCGATTTTCCAAATATGTAAAATTAACAGACCTCCCGTAAACTTTAATAATGAGAGCATCTTTCTACTTACCACTAACCTCCTAGACAATATCATCATCAACTAGAATCTTTGGGCGCAAGTAATCATTTCCTTCATACTCTAAACGAATTTTTCCCGACCACTGACTACAAAGATCAAAGGCTGAACTCGGACCTAATGAAGAAGTGGACTTTGCCTGAGATGGCTGCCCTACCAAACAATCCCGAAAAGAAAGGGATGGTCGTGCATGCAACTCAATATTAGCGGACAAAACGAGACCACCAAACGTAGAAACCGCTAAATCCGGGCCTGACAGTTGTCCCACCTCGGAGGAACTGAGATCTTCGTTTCTACTACAATCTACCATCTGGGTTTCTCTCATCGTTTCCTCAACCTTTACCAGTCCAGAACGCCCCTTCCCAAGCGAAACTCTCTTTCTCTTATCGTTGCGAATCTGATTAGCAGAACAGAGAAGGTAAAGACTGTCCAGATTGGCTTGGGCAAGACCTCACCTACTATTCTATCTTAGTACTGCTAAATTATATCTTTAAACAAAACCACATTTGTAACTTGAATCATTCTCCAACGTATACAATACGCATCATTTTCATGTGCACGGCAAGAAGTACTATGGAACGAGAAGTATTCATTGTTTTTATCCTTTCTCCTGTCCATGAAAAAAGAAAAGTACTAATCCATGTAGAATTGTTACTTAACTCACATGAAATATCTATTCGGTGCATCTTAAAATTTGTTATTATATAAACCAAATGATTACTGTTTTTAGATTAAAATTATTAATTAATTTTAAATATAATTTGTGAATTATTATCTATATTTAATAATTTGTGCACACCTGGCAAGCAAATACAAAGATGCAGATTGAAGCTGAGCGGTCGAAAACAGAGCTTAAGCACGCAGATCACTGAACGTCGGACACTGATATGTATATATTTCCCTTTTACAACGTTAGCAGCTTTGTGTATGTTTGGTTGAACGGGGCATTGGATTCCTGACCTCAACTCTTTGCAAATGCTTCTCTTGGACGGCCTAGGACTTTTGTCCCCTTCTTTGAGGACAAAATTTCTTAGTTGGTTAGAATAACTAGCTGTAGTTCTCACGGATCTGCTGCCCTTACCAAGTCGTGAGATCCTTGAAGACATAGGACCCTCAATGGAGGGTTGTTTTGGTAACTATACAGGCAAACAATGACTGCCTTTTGTTCCTCTTTTTCACATTGTCCCTGTTTTTGTCCGGTTTGGGACCCTTCAAGTTCAAACCTGGTATTAACTAACTGTTCTTGTCTGGTGTGTTGATTATTGCAATCTTAAGGCATAATCTACCTGTTCTTGCAGCATATATTGAATTGAAGTCCTGTTTATTATGTTTAAGAGAAACATATATTTTTTATTTCATTCATTGTATATATTTAAAAATGTTATAATATTAAAAAAATTAAATATATTTTCTAAAATAATTCATAGAATAAAAATATTTTTTAAAAAATAAATTGAAAAAAGGAATCTGTATCTTCCACTTAAAAAAAAATCTTTGAAAGATTTACAGCTCCCAATTTATTATGGCTTTGAAGAGAGAGGGGAAAAAAACAAGAATGGCACTACATGAATTTACAAACCTAGCACGAAGGAATATAGCATTGGTCAAGTTTCGAGGTCAAAGGGTATTATTGTCCATATAAAGATTAATATCTCATTTTAACCGTTTTCAGTCTCAGGCAACGAATATCGGGATTAGAGCTTGTTTGCTTAACTGTTAGTACAAGTTACTATCGGTAACTGCAACGGCACCGTTTCTTATTTGGAATAAACTAGGTGATATTGTTGTTGATTTACTTAGGAAAATTACTTTTTTTATAATTAAAAGGTCAAGAAGTAAATAAAATATGAAGAGAAAGTTTCTGAAAATATAAATTTCTCTGTTACAAAGAAAACAGCAAAAGTAGTTTTTTACCCTTTGGATTTAGTTTAGTTTTGTCTGTAATAATGCTAAACTGGTTTCCTTTCTCTAATCATTTTCTAACATACCAAATTAGTTATGAATATGATTGTGAGTGAGACTTGATAAGAAGGGAGGTCGGTCTCATTCCATGCAAAGCTTAATCAACAAATATCTCTACACATTCACATTCAATCTTTCGCTGTTTCTTTCTCTTTCTTTCTCTTGCTTTATAGGAAAGATCCAATCTTTGCAGCTGTCAGTGGTTACTCTCAACACAGAATCAAACAAATTGAGTGACCGAGGGCATACCATCCTCGAGCTAAGCAGTACATACGCGCCCATCGAGTGTTTTTCGCTGCTTACTTTTCTGGGTCTTTCACGTTTTTCTGTTTCCTTGAAGAAGGGTTAGTGTATGTGTATGTGTCTGTGTCTGTGAGCTCTGATTACTAAGAGAAAGACAGAGAGAGGCGTTGCAATGGAGTAGCTGGTGAAGAAACAAGAGGGACCTACTGCTGGATTGTTGGCGAGCAGCGACGGACATTGTCAATGATTCTTCCTTTTTCTTGTTCCTTTTTTCTGCTTTGGTGGTGTTGGTGATTCTCTCAGTATCTTATCAGTAATCACACTAACATAACACTCGCTTGATGATAAGGGATAGATCTTGATCATCAAGATCTCTTCCCCAATACTTATCAAGCTCCATTTTATTTTTGTGGGAATTTGTTGGTGGATGTTGTTGTTCTTCTGAAGATGTTGAAAAAACTAAGCTGCTTTCTTCAGGCGTTTGCTAGGGGAGCAGAAGATCTTAGTCATATGAGGAGATCTTTCACTGTGAGTTGCTTAATTTCTCTCTTTTGGTTATCTTCTCGTGAATTAGCCTAATTCTGCTATGACATTGCTATACAAGAACGTTAATGAAATGAATTTTGTCGGGAACCGATTAAACTCCTGAACACAATTTGCTTTTTCTATGATTGCTCTGTTATCAAGTGGGAAAAGGAACTGAGTTTCTAAGTACTTTTTGGTAAAATGTAGCTGGGTAGTGAGCTTGCTATTCATCAATGAGTAATAAAACGAGATATCTCTGAGCTACCTAATCTACATCTTCACATCTTTTGAGTTATTTTTATCAACATGATTCAGTTTCACTTTTCATTCCACTAATGAGTTTCGCCCTTTGGTTTGCTTGCGTTGCCTATTTGAGGTTTCCATCATGAAACCTTGCAAGACCAATAAAAAAGAAGACAAGATGGTTCGTATATGGATCATTGATCCGTATAAGGTACATCACATACAGGTTTCTTGACTGATTTTTTTTTCTTCCAGATACTGGATGTGCTTCTGGTACTTGTATTGTTCACTGATGGTCCATGGGCTATCAGGGCCAGCTCACATTGCAAACAGACCAACCAAGCAGACTTTCGGCCTCACAGTGTCAGTATTACTGAATTCGGAGCAGTAGGGGACGGCGTCACTCTTAACACAAAAGCATTTCAGAATGCCATTTTCTACCTCAACTCCTTTGCTGATAAAGGTGGGGCCAAGCTTTTTGTTCCCGCTGGCCGGTGGTTGACAGGAAGCTTTGATCTCATCAGTCATCTGACTTTGTGGTTAGATAGGGACGCAGTGATTCTTGGATCAACTGTAAGTACTCAATTCCATGCCTGAGTGTACATGCAAATAAGATAGCTAATTTGAGTTTGGTACCATATATGTGATATATGGATGGTAATAATATTCAACTCAACATGCCATTTCAGAATTCTGTTGATTGGCCAGTTGTTGATCCTCTCCCATCATATGGCCGAGGGAGGGAGTTACCTGGTGGGAGGCATCGAAGCCTTATTTTTGGTCAAAATTTGACAGATGTTATTATAACAGGTTAGTGATCTTGATGGAGTGTTATTTTGGATATGTATTTCATTTGTTTCATAAGGATTGATTTTTTCATGCAGGTGATAATGGAACTATAGATGGTCAAGGTAGTATCTGGTGGAGCTGGTTCCGAAATAAAACTCTGAACTATACCCGGCCCCATCTGGTTGAGTTCATTAATTCAAGTGGCATAGTCATCTCAAACCTGACTTTCTTAGATTCACCATTTTGGACCATCCACCCTGTGTATTGCAGGTTTGTCCCCCATAAGGAATCCACTACTACTCTTTAGCTTTTTCTTGAATTTTCTGCTTGACCTTTTAACTTGGGGGAGAGCTTTGAGACAGTTTTTCTGGATGAACAGCAATGTAATAGTTCAGAATGTAACCATCCTTGCCCCTTTTCATTCTCCAAATACAGATGGGATTGATCCAGGTGAGATTTCATCTGCCACTCAAGATCTATGCCTATTGCTAGTTTTATAAGATCAATATCACTAGACAGAGGTCTAATTTTCTAGGAAGAGAAAATTGCTTTTGCTATGTATTGAAATACAAGAAATAGGTCTTTGCCGAGTTACATTTAAGTATTCTCCTTCAATATTCGATTCTTCATGTTCAAAGCAAGTCCTGTAACTTCTTTTGTCCAACGATGAAATTCCCCTGCTCTAAACACTCTTGAAGCCTCCTTACCGAATTTATTTATAATGTTTTCAGATTCTTCTGATGATGTTTGCATTGAAGACTGTCATATTAGCACTGGTGATGATCTAATTGCAATCAAAAGTGGGTGGGATGAATATGGCATTTCTTATGGTCGTCCTAGCAAAAACATCATTATTCGCCGGCTGAGTGGACAGACTCCAAGTGCAGGGATTGCAATTGGGAGTGAGATGTCTGGAGGTGTATCTGAAGTGCATGCAGAAGATCTGCAGTTCTACAACTCAAACAATGGTATAAGGATAAAAACATCTCCAGGGAGGGGTGGTTATGTGAAGAACGTCCACATATCAAACATGACATTATCAAATGTAAATGTCTCTATAAGATTTACTGGTCAGTATGGGGAGCACCCTGATGCGCATTATGATCAACATGCTCTGCCTATAATAGAACGGGTGACTATGGAAAATATCATTGGAGAAAACATAACGTATGCAGGCCTTCTAGAGGGTATAGAAGGGGATACTTTCCATGACATTTGCTTGTTGAACATTACACTCAACGTAAACTCAACATGTTCTTGGAATTGCTCGAATGTGCAAGGTTATTCTGACTTAGTTTCACCAGAAACTTGTGGGCCTCTCAGGGAGAAAATTTTTCCTGAGCATTGCTCCGATTGTTATCGTCTTTCAAGTAACTTAAAGAATTCAGGTAATCAAAACAGAGGTGCCTGGTTGCTTTCTTGGTAAATTATAAAATCCATATCTTTTGCTTGGTGGTCAACTTACGTTCATTAGTGATTTTTCCATATAATTCAATATTTGACTCTTGCCATTTCTCAACATGAGCTACTCATTGCCTTGCAGAGGAATGAATGATCGACTGACATGTAAAGTTGAGTGGGATTTTTGCGGATCTGTGATTGTTGACTTGTGAGATAGGGTTGAAATTTTTTATTTTTCCTGTAACTTGTGTGCAGAACGAATAATGGAGTGAATTTTCAGAAAGCGGAAATACAATTCACAATTTAAAAGTCCACATCTTTCTTCCTCACTTGCTTTTGTCTCTCTCCTTTTCCTTTTATCATCATTTTCTGCATGATCAAAGAGGAAAATGAATTATCCTTACCGAAAACGTAGTCTTGGAGGTCGTGGAATGGAGGAAAAAAGTGTGGTAGTAGCCGGAACTACCAACATTGAAACATTGAATGGAAAAGACAGGCTGGTCTCTTTGGAGATTGTCTTTTCAAAAGTTGCAACATTGAATTTTTTTTTTTTTTTGGGATGTGTAACTATAAAAAACTAAATTTTAGAAGGGAAAAGGCAGATCAAAGCTTAACTAAAAAAAGTTCCATGATGACCTGTGCAGCCATGTAGTGATTATAGTTGAACTTTGCCTTCTGATATATCAACATTTTCCATGGATGAAATTCACTGTGCTAGATGAATTGATTGAATCTGCAACTTTTTTTGGTTCATATACATGTGGTTGATATGGAGTTCCAATCTCATTTCAAACAAACTTGCGTTGGTCTTCCGCAATCAGTCGATTAAAATTTCTCAAAGGCTGAGAATTCAGCTCTTTATCGAGGAGATGCTTCACATACATTCTTCTTTATGACAGAACACAAAACCTGTCGTGAAATGTAGATTTCGAGTTCCTTGGAAACCTCTGTCAAAAGTCAAAACTGTTTCTATATTTATTCTTCGGAGATGGTACTGCACCAGAAATCATAGGTTCAGAACCTGAAAATCGTCTTCTGGGACTTGAAAACCTTCCTGGTGACCCTGGAACCTTTACTTTAGTAATAAGAGGTGCTGAACCTGATTCCAAATTATTCATATCTCTGTCTTGGTTCATTAATGGACCACATTTTGTCTCCAGTGGTAGCGGCTTTAAGGAATCTTGTTCCTCCGCTGTTCTCTGCTTCATCAGCCTTTCTCTGGCCTTCGCAGTTGCAAGTAGAGCTTTATCTCTGCTCAGCTTTATCAATTTCCAGGGTTGATGCTTGCATGGAATCCTTGTTTCTTTGTTACAAAGGTAGGCTCTGGGTCCTTATCGATCTTTACAGACAGTTTTACCGGGCGCTGAAATCGAATGAACCATCTTAATGAGGCTGGTGTTTTCTTGAACCGCAATACTAAAATAGGTTTGTTCTGCATACCTGGTTTCCTCTATGCCCACAAATATACCGTGAAACAAGGCTTCACCTTTCTGGTGATTCAAAATCGGAGTCTGGGGAAAAATCTGAATCTTCAAATTGGTCCATTTCCATTGATTGGTTCTCCTCTTTCATGGCCAAGATATAGTCATACGTTCTCATCCCCTACAGTGACTGGAATCAGTATACTAACTAGACTAAGTGAAGAAACAACGGCCAAATCCAATGACATTTCTGGTGTCTATATGATCATATCGTGAAATAGAATGAAAATGATGAAAATTCTCCTCTTTCACATGTAATCATAAGTTCTCTTCCCCTGCAGCAAACGGAATCAATAGACTAACCGCAGTAAGTGAAGAAAAAGATGGACAAGACACAAGAACATATTGTTTAATGAAGATAGTGAAAATCCTAATCCTACTATTCATGGGACAACAAAATTCAGTCCAAGAAATTGGTTCAACAATGCTTCCCCATTCTTTGTCAGTGAAAGAGGTAATCCTTGACAAAATTAAGCACCAACCCGGCAACAACTGTATTATGGTTGTGATTGCTTCCTCTATAGACAGGAACAGCAGAAATGACCAGGGATGTTCGGTTAGTGCTTAATGTTTCTTTATAAATTCTCTTTAGCTCAACAGACAAAACATCATAATATCATTCCTGACGTCAAATAGCCACTACGACAATTACCTTGCGCATGAGAACCACGTGGAAGAAGAAAAGTTGCCCCATGGCTGCTGAGCTATAGGCTATCATTAAAACCAACAGAACCTGAAAATTTTTGTTAATTTGAATGAGCTGATGGACTAAAGCTTGGCTTTAGACATACTTGATAGAAGTCCTGATAAAGAAATGCAAGTATATTTACGGATATAGTGGCAAGAATGTTAGTACGTAAAGGGGACCTTATTACGTACCCCAGGGTTCCGTGAAAGGATCAAAAACGAAGGTAATGCAGAATATCTGGATTCGGTTCCATCTCTGATTCCGATGCCGATTCCGAGCTCCAAACGCCTCCGAATCTCCTGGGTCCTTTAGCGGAAAGTGCTCACCGACTCACGGGCAAGGCCTTTCTACAGTTTCCTCAAGTTCCGAGCTTCCTTAACGGGTCAGGAACCTTATGCTCGTGAACTGATTCTCTTGAGTAACTGCAGGAGACCTTACCTTTATATAGCTTCCATATCGGGCTTCCCCATCACAAGGCCGATATGGACCCGGTCCACACTAATCGGGACCCATTTTTCACCCGGACTTTGACCCATTGAACTAGATCATTTATTGGGTCACTTTATTATCTTTATTAGGATCAAATGACGTAGCTTAACCGGTAATTTACTTAAAAACCAAATTGCAATTATATCAGTCCAACTTTATGAGACATTGACAAAAATGTCCAACATAAACTGCCTACTGCTACATTGAACTGGAAAACTCCCTATGAAGTTTTATTTGGGAAGCCACCTAGTTTTGATGACTTGCGGGTCTTCGGTTGCTTGTGTTACTGCACAGATCCAAAGCCCAAGAAGGATAAGTTTGCTATGAGAGCCTCCAAGTGCCTCTTTCTAGGTTATGTTGCAGGCACGAAGGGTTACAAAGTATATGATTTTGACAATGGCAAAGTTTTCATCTCTAGGGATGTTACTTTCCATGAGAGTTTATTTCCTTGTGCAGGTCAAAGTTTTCTGGACACTACTGACACTCCTATTACATCTTTGCCTGTCTCGAGTGACGACGTTGCGGGTTCCCAACGTGATAATGACACCCCTATCTCATCTCAGCCGATCTTGAGTGATGATATTGTAGCTTTCCAACGTGATCCTCGTATTAATGATCTTTCGGTGGGCGATGAACTTGAAGGTTTTCGTGTGGATAACCCCGTACCAGATGCGCTTCCTACTGTGACATTTTCTCCATCTCCAGTTCCTGTCGGTCGTCGGAGTAGTTGAGCACGCCGAGCACCATCATGGTTGACTGATTATGTGGTGAATTTGACACAAGGAGCAAAGCCTCTTACTTCCCCTCATCTACCCCATACGTTTCCTTTCACTGCGTATACCCGATTACCTGCGGATGTTGCCGATTTCCTTGGTCATGTTACTGAAGCGAAGGAGCCTAGGAATTTTTGGGAAGCTTGTCAAGATGCTCAATGGGTTCGGGCTATGGATTCCGAATTGCAGGCGTTGGAACAGAATCATACCTGGGAGCTGACTACGTTATCGACAGGCAAGACGACTATTGGGAGTAAGTGGGTTTTCAAGTTGAAATATAAGCCTGATGGCACGATAGACAGATATAAGGCACGTTTGGTGGCTAAAGGATATAATCAGATTTATGGTGAAGATTACAATGACAGTTTTTCACCGGTGGCGAAGGTTGTAACCGTGCGGATCTTTCTGGCTATTGCTGCAGCCAGGGGTTGGGTTTTACATCAATTGGACATCAACAATGCCTTTTTACATGGTTATCTTGATGAAGATGTTTACATGGTGCCACCGGAGGGTTATACCAAGGCACGGGAGGGACAAGTTTGTAAGCTTGTGAGGTCTCTTTATGGCCTTAAACAGGCTTCTCGGCAGTGGAACACTGAGCTCACAGGTTTTCTTCTCAATTTTGGTTTTCGGCAGAGTGCTCATGACAATTGTTTGTTTGTTTTTTGCAAGGATGAATGTTTCTTAATGCTTTTGGTATACGTAGATGACCTCCTTATTAGTGGTAACTCTGTTGCCACTCTTACTCGGCTCAAATCTGCACTTCATGAGACTTTCACCATTAAGGACTTAGGGGAGGCTAAGTACTTTCTTGGTTTAGAACTTATTCGTGATCATACTGG
>JANZXV010000009.1:17955897-17968511 GCA_027576455.1 Erythroxylum roigii
TTAAATTAAATTATTCATATTTCTTATTAATATATATTAAATGTTTTAATAATATATATTTAGTTAATAGTAAATTAGATAATGATAAAAACAAAAACCAGTTTTTATAATTTTCATAATTTTTAAAATAGAACGAAATCAAAACAAAAAACTCATACAAACATATTTTTTTAAACAGAAAAATAAAATAAAGCAAAACATGCTCTAAATTTGTCTTTTGATTAAAAATATACGAAAAGTGATTAATTAATTCTTTAAATCCAACATGGTTTGCATGTGGTTTAACTTGAAAATGTACTATTATGTTAAGGGACCGTTTCACTACAATAGCTTAAGTTTTTGTGTGAGATCAACTTAATTGGTTTTATATATTCACTATCACGCCCTCAAGTGAAAGCTCTTTGGGCTTGAAACTTGCACAGATTCACTCTACCTTGTACTAAATAATAGGTGGATGGTAAGATTTGAATTCACGACAACTTGGTCACAAAGGCTCTGATACTATATTAAATGACCGTTTCACCACAATAACTTAAGCTTTTGTGTGAGGTCAACTTAATTGATTTTATATATTCACTGCCATACTAAGATAAAGTCCAGTACATTATAAAAAATATAATAAATTATTTAAAAAACTTGAATTTTACAAAAAATACTTTGCTTGGAAATTTGGAATGTTAGTCTATACCATGTACGTTGCCTGGTATGCACTCTTAGAATAAAACTACCCCGACAGATGGTTTAGTAAACAAAACATCTCAACGTCTCAAGTGATCGCAAAGAACTGAATCAGAGTTCTCATCGTAGTCAAGCTTTTTGAAAAGAGCAATTGCAAAAATGGGAAATACAAATGCAACAAAATGGGATTTTGCCACGCGATAGTAATAAAACACCATGTCATATAAGTTCCTTGATGTGGTCGGAGAACTAGCACAAGTTTTTTTTAATACAAATTAAGTTGAAATATTTTGAAATAGTGATTATTATTCTACAAAAATGTATGTTTCATTTTTTAAAAAAATAATTTCACTTATCTAAAAAGATACAAATTGTAATATACTTAAATGAAGAAAGAAAAATATTATTATAAATTTATGAACAAGAAAATAAAAATAATTATGTTTATTAATTTTTTCTTTATTTTAAAATAGATTCCTTTAATATATATGAGAATTTGTTGTATCCTTTCCCTCTTTCATTTTTTGGTGATTCAACATCAGCAATTCATTAATATAAACCTCTCTTTCGTCCACTAGTCTGTATTTAAGATCTTATGGAAACTTTGAAAAATTGTTAGTTGTTGTTACAATATAGAGAATTGAGTAATCTTTTTAGTTAAAATGTTATATACATTATGAACCAATATATTACAAATATAGAGAATTGAGTAATCTTTTTTATATTTAAGATGTTGTATTTATAAATTAATAATCAGCACGGCTTTCACGATTAGTAAGAGATATATTGTAGAATAACTTCTATTTATGTTGTATCGTCTTATGTTCTATCGTCTAGAGTTGCTATAGTGTACTGTTTTTCGTTTTGTTTATATAGTTGGTGTTGTTTTGTATAAACAAATACTGATGGTATATATACCATCTGTTTTTCTTTCTGTAATTCATAAGCATTATTCTTAAGTGATTACGAAATCACTTTACCAAAACTAAATCACTAGTGTTCACAGATTCTTCATCGTATCAGAGGAATCTGGGTAGATCCATACGTCTACGAGATTGAGTCATGGTTGACAGCGTAAATAGTTCAAGGTCATCATTTGGAAGTATGGCTGGAGAGGAGAATCCGATGTTCATGCAAAACTCAAATCATCCAGGAATGGTTCTTGTTACGACTCCGTTAAGTGGGAATAACTACTTCTCTTGGAGTCGTGCGATGTGAATAGCGTTGGGCGCAAAGTTGAAGCTCGATTTCATCACCAGTAACTGTGAAAGGCCAGGGGAAGATTTGCCAGACTACAATCGATGGCGTCGGGTTGATTTTATGGTGACGTCGTGGATACTTAACACCATTTCCAAGGTTATCATCGAGTCTTTTTTGTACACGAGCTCAGCTAGGGATCTCTGGAAAAACCTAAAGCGGTGATATGGAGAATGCAACGGGCCGCTACTGTATTAGCTCAAGAGGGAGATCAGCTCGATTTCACAAGGGGATTTATCTATCTCCAAGAATTTTACTAAACTAAAAAAATTATGGGATGAATTGAATTGTTTGAGTCCCATTCCGCAATGCTCATGCGGAGCCCTAAAACAATGTTCATGTGGCTCTCTTAAACAATTGGTTGATTTTGGGGATAATGATAGATTGGTACAGTTTCTGATGGGTTTGAATGAAGAATATGATGCAATTATTAGGAGTCAAATCCTTGTGATGATCCCTTGCCTCGTGTGGACAGGGCTTACTCGATGGTTGTTAGGGTTGAAAAACAGAGGGAAGTGAATATTTCTTTTACTGATAACACAACCAGTGCAATGCTGGTGCGTAGTTCTGGTGGTAGTAATGAAAAAGGAGTTGGTAGAGGTAATTCCAAGAAATAGATAAATAAGGAAGATATGTATTGTGATTTTTTTAAAATGAGGAGACACACTAGAGATACCTGTTTCAAGATTCATGGGTATCCTGATTGGTATAAGGGTTCTAAGGATAAAAAAGGAGGAGATATGAATAAGGAGTTTGTGGATATGAGTGATTCACCTTTGGATTACTCAGTGGAAAAGGATACAAAGGAACCATCTTGGAAATAAGATGTGGCAGCAATGATTCAACAAGGCATTATGAGTTTTATGCAAAGTCAAGGGAAGCAGATGCAGATGAAGGATAAGGGAGGAGATGTCATCAACTTTGCACACTACAACAACTTTGCAGGTAACACTCTCAATCATTCTTTTAGTTCAATTAGTTCAATTGAATGTGGTTCTTGGATAGTAGACACAGGTGCTTCCAATCATATGTGCCATGATATTGATTGGTTTGACAAACCTAAACTTGTAGCTAGATATATCCCTGTTCACTTACCGGATGGCACAGTTAAGACAGTAGATTTCACAGGAAATATTGTTCTTTGTGATAATCTTAGTTTGTCATCTGTTTTGCTTATACCTTCATTCAAATATAATTTGCTTTTAGTGAACAAACTAGCTTGCCAATCTCTTAGCAAATTTACCTTTTATGCAACCTTTTGTGTTCTGCAAGCCCTTGTGACTGATGAGGTCTTAGCAGTTGGGAAGGTAATTGCAGGACTCTACGCTCTTGATAAATCCTCTTTTCATAGAAATACCATTTTATCTTACATCACACATTTAGGAAATAGTATCAATAAGCGAATACAATGTCATAGTGCTGTTGATGATATTTTTTGGCACCAAAGATTGGGCCATCCATCTCTCAATGTACTGAAACAGTTGCAAAATTCTTTCAATAACATGATTTTTTCTGAACAACCGTATGATGTATGTCATCTTTCAAAACAAACTAGACATCCTTTCCTACGAGCAGTATTAGTACAGCTGCATGTTTTGAATTGTTGCATATGGATCTTTGGGGTCCTTATAAGCAAGGGTCGATTAGTGGAGCACACTATATCCTCACTATAGTAGATGACTTTTCTAACCTTGACTTATTACTTACTCAAACACAAAAGTCAGACTTCAACCTTCTAAGAGAAATTTCTTAAACATGTTTGAAACCAATTTCATGCTACCATCAAGGTTATTAGAACAGATAATAGGACAGAGTTCTTGAGTCATAGTTGTCAGGAAATATTTGCGAACTATGGAATTGTACACCAGAAAATCTCTCCTTATACTCCACAACAAAATGGAGTTATTGAACGAAAACATAGGCATTTGCTGCAAACTACTAGAGCTCTTATGTTTCAGTCCCATTTACCAAAACAATTTTAAGGAGATTCCATCTTAACTGCTACTTACATCATAAATAGGCTTCCAACTCCTGTTCTAAAATGGAAGTCTCCTTATTCTGTTCTTTTCCATATGGAACCCGATTATAATTTTCTGAGGACTTTTGGTTGTTTGTGCTATGTCTCTAACACTTTTCCTCATAAAGACAAATATGCTCTTAGGGCTTTCAAATCTATTTTCATTGGTTATTCTTTAGGGCAAAAGGCCTACAAACTTTATGATTTACAAAGCCATCATATTTTCATTTCTAGGGATGTTGTTTTCTATGAAAATGTATTTCCTTTTTAGTCCATTTCCTCGGATCCAGAATCAGTTCATTTGCCCAATCAAAATGTTTTACCATTTGTTGTGTCTCAAGAACCCTCACCAGCTGAAAATCTTAATGTGGATTCTTCGGATTTTTTTGTTCCATCTTCCTTTAATACTCCATATTCCACTAATCTAGCACAGAGTCCAGCTCCTATTCGTAGGAGTACTCATGTGATCCGACGGCCTAATTTGTTGGATGATTTTGTTTCACATGCATCTGTTACTAATATTGCTCCTTCTACTGCCCCTACTTTGCTTAATTCTTCTCATACACCTCCTACATATCCATTTGTACTCTCATCACATCTTACATCAGATTATCATTCTTTATTAACAAATGTGTCTAATATTGAAGAACCTAGTTCTTTTGAGCAAGCTACAACTAATCTGAATTGCTTGAATTCTATGGAAGCTGAGTTGACAGCCTTTAATAATAATCATACTTGGGACCTTACTGTTTTACCAAAGGGTAAGAAGGCTATAGATTCTAAATGGGTTTATAAAGTTAAACTCAAACCTGATGAGACTGTTGATAGATATAAGGCTGGATTAGTAGCAAAAGGCTATAATCAAATTGAGGGAGTTGATTATACTGAATGTTTTTCTCCAGTTGCTAAAATGGTTTCTGTGAGAATTTTTATAGCTATTGATGCTGCCAAAGGGTGACCTTTACATCAATTGGATATAAATAATGCATTTTTGCATGGGTATATTGATGAGGAATTGTACATGTTACCTCCTCAAGGATATACCAAGGTTGTTCCTAATCAAGTATGTCGTTTGAGGAGGTCTTTATATGGCCTTAAGCAAGCCTCACGATAATGGAATCATGAGCTTACTGTTTCTTTTTGTAAGCATAATTTTTTGCAATCTGCTCATGATCCTTGTCTCTTCATTAAATCCGATGGGAATGATTATATTGTTATTGTCGTGTATGTTGATGATGTGTTGATCATGGGTCCGACGGAGACATGTAGTAATCAAGTTAAACAATTTTTACATGAACAATTTACTATTAAAGATATGGGATTTGCCAAATATTTCCTTGGGTTGGAATTTGCTAGGTCAACTAATGGCTTGTATGTGAATCAACGAAAGTATGTATTAGATATTCTCAAAGATGTAGGGTTGACTTGTTCGAAAGGGGCAGCCACTCCTTTATCTCCTCGCTGTCGGTTTGATGATGCTAGCTCTCCTTTATTGGAGAATCCAGATAGATATCGAAGGTTAGTTGGGCGTCTCTTTTATCTTAGTTTTACCCGGCTTGACATCACTCATGCGACTTAGCAATTGAGTTAATTTGTTCAGGCTCCTACTGAGCAACATTGGATGGCTGTCATTCATATGCTCAAGTATTTGAAGCAATCTCCATCTGCAGGTTTATTCTTTCCTTATAACAATTCTTGTTCTTTACAAGCTTTTTGTAATGCAAATTGGGTTGCATGTCCTTTTAGTCGACGATCCTTAACAGGCTTTTGTGTATTCTTGGGTGATGCTATGATTTCTTGGAAGACTAAGAAACAATCCACTATTTCTCGGTCTTCCGCGGAGGCTGAATATCGTAGTCTCTCTACTACGGTTTGTGAGTTGCAATGGATTTCTTATTTGCTTGCTAATTTTCGGGTGTCTATTTCCTTTCCTATTCCGTTATAGTGTGACAATTTGGTTGTTGTTCATATTACTGCTAATCCTATTTTTCATAAGAGGACTAAGCATTTAGAGATTGATTGTTATCTGGTTCGTGATAAGTATAAAGAAGGCTTCGTTCTTCCTCAACATATTCCTTCGAAACTTCAATTGGCCGATATGTTTACGAAAGCTTTGTCTGCTCCAGTTTTTTCTTTTTTGTTGTCCAAGTTGAGCTTGTGTGATTGGCACCAAGCTCCATCTTAAGGGGAGCTGTAGAATAACTTGTATTTATGTTGTATCGTCTTATGCCGTATCGATTTATGTTGCATCATCTTATGTTATATCGTCTAGAGTTGCTGTAGTGTACTATTTTGCGTTTTGTGTATATAGTTGGTGTTGTTTTTTATAAACAGATATTGATGGTAAATATACCATTTGTTTTTCTTTCTGTAATTCAGAAGCATTATTCTTAAGTGATTACGAAATCACTTTACCAATGTTCACAGTTCTCCATATATCTTTATGGATATTTAAAATAAAATAATTAAAATTGACTGGAATTTGCATCGACAATGCAAGGAGTAAAACCTTGGAATGGTTTCATATGATCAAGCAATAGGCTTTGAAGGCTTCCAAACCCAGCACTACTGAAGCGGCAGGAGGAACTCAACTCAAGTTGACTCCAAGCCATACCATGGCATGCATCGATCACTCTAGAGTGACTGTTTTTGTCATTATCTTCTATCTGTCCTACATATTCACTCTGTGTCTTGGTTCTTCGTGCTCGAGGTGCATTCAACTTGGACGGCCCTTGATCGCCTATGTTTCTGTCAAGAGTTATTGTTGGCTATGAAACAAAGGACAAAAAACAAATATAAAATAAGGAAACTCATGAACAATAGAAAACGAAACAAGACATTGTAGAGATCCTTTATTCAACGTAGAAACAGTGCCTTTTATAGGCTACATGTTCAACAAACTAACACCATATACTCACTTTGTACCAAACTCTATCTAAACTAAATCATAATCCGGACTCTATCTAAACTAAAATATGACTTATTCAACCATAAAGAAAAAGACTAATTTAACCTTCCACTATATTTGAATCACTTTTCAACGGTTATCACTTAACAGTAAATTTTCTTTTTTTTTATTATTTCGCTTTATTTATGTACAAGGATCGCAGTATACGGTCGTTCAAGCAAAATACATAGCATTCTCCTCCTCTCGTAGACCCACTGATTCTTACAACACCTGTTTGTTCTTTCCTAAACTCACCATACACACTGGTAACCACAACAATTATCTTCAGCTATCAACAGTATTAAGAAATTCCATATAACAAATAATACCTGTATACATCCCCCTCTATTTGTGTTTCTTCTTAAAAGCATGCCAAAATTAATCATTTCCTGACTTGCATCCTTCAGAAACCAACCGGCGCAATGGCTGAATCTACTGATTCCTCACATCTCAAAGCTTGAATCAGCTAAGAGCTCTCGTTCCTTAAAGTGTTTTGGATAACCCTTCATGCATGGTTCGCTCTCATGCATGTGCGAAGCTCACAACAGTAATTTTAGGAAAAACGTCAAAAGAAAAGGTGAATTCTAGAGAAGAAACTTGCAGGTTAATAGCTTATTAAAGGGGACAGCCACACAGCATCTGTGGTCACACTAGTTTGTGGAGAAAGTGGTGCAAGATTGAGGAAGTTGTGGAGAACCAACAAATGCAGATACTCCATTGTTGTTGGCCCCATCGCTGCTTCTAGGTGCACCAATAATCGAAGAGATAGCTGCTGCTAAAGCTTCGTTAAATTTTGGGTCAGAAGCAATCGCTGCAGTGATTGTCTCCATGATAGAAGCATGCCTTTGTCCTAATGGCACTGTTGAGATTGCCTGTGGCTTTTGAGAGACATACATGGGATGGCCCAGAAATTGAGAGCATCCGTGCAAAGGAAGAGGAAATGTGGCCGGTGATTGTGGGACTCGAAGGAAAGGCATTGAATTCGGGCTCTGAGTTAAGTCGAGTGTTATGGTGGGGAATGGTGCTGACGCCGATAGAGTGGCCATCGTCGACGCATTGGGCAAAGAATTAGAGAAGAAGTTGCTGTGTGGTGATAGAGATTCTTTGCTTGTAGTTGAACCTGAGAGAAGCATTGCCGCTGCAGCTGAGGTAGTGTTGGCCATTGCTGTGGCTGTCGGTGGAAGAGGGTGGTTGTGGTTACCTTCGTATGTTGTAATGAGAATGCTCTTGTCCTCTGCGCATCTTTGGACCTAAAACATAAAGGAAATGAACAGATTTAGTTGGAACATATTGGTCTGATCTTCACTTTTGAAGGGAATGACAATTTTTTCTTATGCTTTGCGTTGACTTCTACGGTAAGTGAAGTTAGCAACCACCAAAATTTCTCTGACAGTTCCCCATCAAACCACAACTATGACTGGAGGGCTGGACGCTAATATAATGGTGGAAGTCTCCAAAAGTTACCTGTTTACGAACTGGGCATCCAACAGCCATGGTGCAGCGATAGTAGGCACGAGGACATGGGTTACCTTTTGCCATCTTTTGTCCGTACTTCCTCCATTGACATCCATCACTGATCTGAACAATAAAAGTTAACATTAAATTTCAGCAAATCCAAACATTTCCCATATATATTCTGTAGATTCGTATGTAATTTATCAGTTGATAAATGCTTACCATAGGAGCCTCTGATCGTGCACGTACGGACACTCTTGCCTTCCTGAGAGGAATCTCAGGGACTTGTTCCCCGGACTTCCCTTGGTCTAATTTAGGGCTTTTAGGGGAACCCGAGCTGTGAGAAGTTTGATCGAGACAGTCCTCAATGGAAGGTTGCTTTCCAGGAATTTGGGACATGATATCTGCTGCATGTGTTGGAGAAGCGGACACTTCTTGTGTCTTCTCGTCCGATATGGAAGGATCACTCACATCCAATGCGGCAGATGGCCGTGGGTCCATAAGCTGTTGAGTTGACATTATGAAACTTGACATTCCACTCAGATCACCTCTCTGTATCAATCATTGAAGTCATTCAAAACAAATGGAAGTTAGTACACTAATATCTTTTAACTTTCTTTATGGCTTATATTGATAGAACACAAAGAGAGAATCCCATTCTCACGTCGAACTTCAGATACAGTGCTCAAAGCTCAGGTTAACTCAATCGTTTCAATGGTTAACAAAGAACTGGCGTAAGACTATTGCTCGCATTCCGAAGGATGATTGCGAGGATAGCTCTCAAATCAGATTATTTATTTAAGATATAAATTTTGGAACTTTCTCTTCTTCCAGTTGTTTTAGAGCTAAAATTGGAAAAAGGTTGTCTTTAGATATTGAAAATCGTGACAGCGGATCAAGAAAGCATGTTTACTAGTTCTAGTGAAGCACGTTACCCTATTCTTTATAGATGAAAGAAGATAATATGGATTTCTTCGGTTATGTCTCTGTTCAAGAAACTTCAAATAGTAAATAAGCGATTCATCCAACAAATGAAAAATAAATTGGGAACTAATCTAGTTAAGAATTGACTGATATCTGAACCAAATTTACCTGCTTTTCCCGATTCCCATGTGCTTGTTTTTGCATTGCCATGAGTAACTGAGCTTGAAGGTCCTTATAACTCTTTGTAACTTGATCCAACATGCTTTTCAGCCTTTTATTCTCATTGCGCACTTTGTCCAACTCAGTTTGTAGCATACTTAGCTGCCAAAAGACGATCAAAATAACTCCAATCTTGAAAATCCAACTTAGAATAACAAAAGGAATAAAGAAATAACCACTCATAGCTGAATGCAGAAGTCTATAAATGCTTTGACCTGAGAAAATGAGTTAGATCATACATATGAGAGAGATAACTTACCTCAGTCTTGGGTTTATCATCATTTGCTGTTTTCGAAATCCCAGAGCTTGGGGTGTGAATATTAAGTCCGGTCTGCTAGGAAACAACAAAGTCAACCCGAAGCATAAACACAGGTTTGTTATCCGACATCAAGGGAAACAAAAAGGGTCTACATAACCGATGAAGCCTTACGTTTACGACGTCAAGAACTGGAGTACTTGATGATCCATTCTTGGTCTCCTGAGTACGCGTCAACCTATCAGTCCTCTCACTTGATGAAAAGAAATCAACTTCTTTGAGAATAGGCTTTCTTAGATCGACGGTGTTGTTCTTTACTTGATCGGACTCAGCTGAGTTACGCCGGAGAAAGTCACCGGAGTGCAAGAATTCCAATTCACGGCCTTGTTTCTCCATGACAGAAACAGAAGTCAGAGAGAAAGAGAGAGTATATAGCGTAGGGGTTGTACAGGCTTTTCAACGAAAGAGTGTATCTTTGTTTTTGGTGGTAGAAAAGACTTGCTTAAGCGGGAGGGGTCCAAAAAGAGTTATAATAATGCTGGAGAGGGAGGACCAGCCGCTTTGTTCGGGGGATATATGGCGTCATGTGTCGTGTAGAGTGACACATTAATAGAAAATGATAAGTACAAAATATGAGTTTAAATTCTTCTTAAATATTGCGGTGTTTTATTGTGTTCAATAAATCAGAACTATTTATTTATATAAGTTCTGCATAGTCTCGCGTGAATTTTACAATAAAATAAAATAAGACAGAGTAATATTAGGCAAAAATTTAAATCCAGAAAATAGTTAACTTAAATAAAATATATGAAATCCACGTTTCGAGATCCCGAGAGAAAAAGGACTAAAGATAGGGTTCCGTTAAAGATGACGGATTTAGATTAAGTACACGTGGGCAGGAGGGCGTCGTCTGGAGGTCAACCGTGTTGACGGCATTGCTTTATCCGACGGTGGTTAGAAAAAGTGTGGGTCCCACGTGGAAGAGAGATACCTAACCTCACTGACCACTATAAGCTAGAAATACGTCATTTGACTGATATATCCACGTCAGAAACCGTTCCTTTGCCACCTCTGACTCAGCCCATTCTGTGTTCAACTCGGCTCCAATCTCTAGAAGCAATAATTAATTTAATACGAAAATTAGAAATATCAAAATAGGAATGGTAATTGGTATTATTAAAAATGCCCAGAAAATATCAATGATGTTGTTCTTAAGAGAAGGTCTTCTGACACAGTTTCGTACGATTGGTTACTAAGAATTAATTAAAATTTAAATTACAATTAATTTAAATAAAAAAATCTGCAGAAGAGAACAAAAGCAGTCAAAATCTTCGTTCTAACATTTACGTCAAACCTAAACAAAGATCATATTCATGCGGGAAAATTGGACCTTTGATAAAAATCCTGTTCCTGTTTCTAATAGATAACTTGTGGGGAACGAACTCTTCATTTCTGAACAGATAACCCTTTACGGATTGGTCATCAGATCATCCAGCACAACATATATATAGTTCCAACAATATGTAACTTCAAGACATTCATGCTTTCTTGGCTTATCTGCCAAATTGGTCAGAATTCTAATAACCATCCATTTCCAAATTAAAATCTCCCCGACCCCGGCTTAGCTTGCAAAACCCTCTGCCTTATTTCAGCTTTAGAAATTAAGATTGGAGCTTAACTAGTCAAACAGAGTTGCGTTAGTGTCAAAGCAATCACTAAGTAATATTAAGGAAGTTAGCAACCCACCTTTTGTTGTCCCTAGCCTACTTTCTACTTAACTAATTAGTAATCAATCACCACGTCAATATTGACTAGAAAGATAGTGAAACGTGGAAAAGCTTAATTTTATCAAATCTCAAACTTAATTTCTATGTTTGAAAAATTAGATGATTCAATCGGTAGGTAGAGATTTAATTTATGGTAAGATATTCAAATTTCATTTTTATTGATAAATATTCATCTTTTGAACTAATTTAACAAAATTAATCAAGATTAATTAATAGTAATTTTTAACTATTAATTTAGAGTTTTTAATTGAACTTGCATTGGTCATTATTTTATAATTTTTTTAATTTTTATAGATATATAAAATCATTGAAATCTAGGTACATCGATATTTATTTCACACACAAAAATTAACATAAAAAGACCACCTTTAATTTCACCTAGAAATGACGGGATAAGACGGTCACCTTCATACATTAATTGCCCGTAGTCCATACACGACGATCAGCTGCATATTATATTCCGAAAAATCTCAGTTTAACGGGTCAAGATGTGGAAAAAGATGAGTCAATCCTGGAAGATGCCCAGTTTGATACTAACTGCCCACAGCTGGAACGCCTCTCGCGGGGCTTGATATTTAAGGATATTGAGAATGGTCATCTAATATTGTCTCTACCTCCGTCTACACTAAAAAAAACAAAGTCGATCGGTATCTTTATTTTCCATGTGAAGGATATCTACAAGTCAATGATACCTTATTTAATATTACATGATGTACGTAGCTCCATTTTCTATTCCTTTTGTCCATAGATTTGAAGAAAGAAGGCAGAGAAAAAGATCCCTTCATTCCAAATTAATCCAATTGTTCACACTAGATAGTTTTCTCAATTATATGTAACAAAAAGTCATTCTTTGTATCCAAAAGGGTCACATCTTGGAGTTCGGATCTTCTGTTCAATATTATGGTGTTCTATTACATTCTATGAATCTCAGCCATTCATTTATGTGAGTTCCGCGTTTATTTATAATATTGGACAGAGGATCTCGTCTACACATCTTGAGGTTCTTCACTCTTCTTGATTCCCATTATATAAGGAAGATTAATGTTTTAGAAGTTATATCTAACAAATTAACTT
>JANZXV010000009.1:17996307-18019968 GCA_027576455.1 Erythroxylum roigii
ATGCTACTCTACTGGACTGCCTAGTGAACACATACAAGGATGTTGAGTATCTATGCGACAACAATATTGTTGAGAACAACTTAGGGGACGATGCAGAGGTTGCACGATTCCTCAACAACTTGGGGAAGGAGGTAGCTTTCGACATCGAAAGCTGCTATCTGGCGCAGTTGTTTAATGATGTTCACTCGTATTACAAGAATGGTTGGCACGTTACTTGGGCAGGTTTCAAATACACTTATTTCGCTACTCCATGGTCGTTTATTTCTGCATTTGCTGCGTTTATTCTTCTACTTCTCACCGTGGCACAGACCGTCTATACCATTTATGGGACGTACAAATAGAAACCTCGAGTTTAGCTAGAGATATTCGTAACTTAGAAAGTCATAACTGGCCATGTTACGACTTGATGATTCAGCAATAAATATTAAGTACACACTATACATTGAATTGATCAATTCATCCTTAATTGAATTAAGATGATCGGATCATGACGGTCACAAGTCATTTAACATCATGATTCTTTTCATATATCACAGAATCAACTCAATTCATGAAACATTAAGTGGGTAATTTTGTAATTATTATCACACAAAATAATACTTGTATACACCATAATGTCGATAACAATAAAATGAGCAAAAACATCACTGTAATTAAATTTACAAGTGTCAATACAATTCGAACAAGACAATTATATGTATATATACATGTCAGAGGTTTCAAAGTCAGTTTCGGAACAACCCCAATTTCATTGTCTCCCGGTAAACTAATCACCTCTTCTCTTTTCATCTCTACAGCACTCGATTACTATTAATTTTTTCAGTTTACCCTAATTAAAAGGTTGTTGGAGTCTGACTCTTTTAATTTCTTGTACAAATTGCTAGATTGGTCAAGTTTTCCTTGTTTTCTTTGTTGGGTGAACTCCTTATATTCAACGATCGGTTAGGGATGGGACGAGTATAGCTTATGGGCAGTACTTTGTTCCATTTCTGTTCTTCATTTGTTTCTCGTTTTCTCCTTTTGTTTTGATTTAAGTTGTGAAGCAAAACAAACGTTTTCAGATGAAGGTGTTTGTCTTTGTTTAAATTTGTTAAAGCTTTTCTCTTTTCTCCTATATTTGGTATAGGCTTTCAACTTTCTCGTTGTTTTATTTTTGTTATCAACAAAAACTTTGAATCTTTAGTTTTTTTTTTTGAGATTTCGACTATAACTTAGTTTCAGAGACCCTTTTGGTAGGAAAATCTAACATTCCCTTCCCATTTTGAAGATGTGGTTCACCGGTTTTGCTATCTTTATATCTTTTACATTCGGTGACAACTTGAAAGGTTAAAACTTTTAGGATTGCTTTTCGAGTTTCCTATTGTTTCCTTAATGAGGAGTGAAGTAATTGATATTTTCACTATCAAGCTATATGCTTTGCCTTTTTTTTCCTTGGTTTGTTTTCTTCACCTCGTATGATTTCCTAGTTTTCCTTCATTTATTGTTTTGGGTTGTGGGATGAGTAGATTTTCTTCGACCTCAGTTTTGATTGTTAGCCTGTTTGATTATGTTACAACTCATTTAAATGTTTTCTTGTTCTTTCATGCTCGCTTGAGTTTAGGTTTTGATTCTTCGAGATTTATGCATTTGTTGTATATACAAAGTTTTCGATGTTCATTGGATCTAGTTGCTAGCCATACATTCGCTATGGCGATGCGGCATTTGTCAATCTTATATCTTACTCACATGCATTTGATTCTATGTTATGCCTATGTCAGTCACCTACCAACTAGCAGATGGTTGAAGCTGAACTTGAATAAATAAATTGACTGGGTCTTCTTCAGTACATTAGCAAGTTTATGCATATTCATACATTTTTGGATTAGGTTCATCTACATCTGTGGACGTTCCATCTGTGTCCTTTGTAGAGAAAGTAAACTTGGCAAATCTTATAGGTCATGACAAGTGAAATTTATGTAGATGCGGTTGCATTCTATCGTAGGTTGAATTCCTTGCATCCTATCGAAGCTTCTTGGCATTGTGATATTTGTGCTTGTAGAGCTGCTTGATCTCAGTATTCAATACCATATTCACATCTTTGGTCATTCATTGTTGTTTGCCCACACTTGGGAGTTCATTTAGTGCTTATATCCCTAACTTAACTAGCGGTAAGAAAAGCCAGACTTTGTAGCTTATCAGGTACTAGTAGATCTGGACACCATCAGGTATATCCTTTGGTTATATTTTATATTTTATTTATGTATGTATTTATTGTAATTTTATTTACATAATTATTTAGCGAGCCAGTTTTACTTATTTACTCTTTAACCTGCATCACTCTTTTATTGTCATATCTGCATGTAGGTCTATCGAAATAACCTCTCTACTATGTGGGTAAGGTTGTGTACTAACAGACCTCCCAGACCCTGCTTTATTGTGGGACTTCGGACTGAGTGTGATGATGATCGATGATATACATATTAGAGCGCTATGCTAACAAAGATTTATCTATAATGCCCATCTGATCAACATGGCCAATAAATGTTTTGGGCGGCAATCATTTAGTTAACAGATCCACTATCATCAGATCAGTACCAATATGCTCAATTGACACTTTACGTTTTTGCACTTCTTCTTTCACAAAAAAATACTTCAAATCCATGTGTTTTGCACCCTTTGAATATTTGTCATTCTTAAAGAAGAAAAAGGCTACGAAAGTTGTCACAATAAATTCTTAACGGTTTGGTTATACTGTCGACAATGCCAAGATCTAAGATAAAATTCTGTAACTATAATCCATGAACTGTGGCTTCAAAGCATGCCACAAATTCAGCCTCTTTAGTGGAAGTAGCATTGACGGATTGCTTTCTACTTTTTCATGAAATTGCTAGTCCGAAAAATATAAACATGTAATTGAATGTAGATTTCCGTGAGTTTACACAACTGGCATAATCTGAATTCGTGTAATTCATCACTTCGAGATGGGTTACCTTTCTGTGTATGAGCATATAATCCTTTGTACCTTGCAAATATCTAAGTACTTGCAGCTTTCCAATGGTCCTTGTCAGGATTACTTTGATATCGGCCTAACATTCCAACAGCAAAACTAATATTTGGTCGAGTGCATGTTTGAGCATACATTAAGCTCCCAACTACTGACGCATAAGGAATAGACTCCATTTTCTTACGTTCCAAATCATTTTGTGGACATTGCATTTGACCATAGATGTCAGTGTGTATTAACTCAAGTAGGTCGCTACTTCTTATGGTGAGATCCTTCTATATATGTTTGGTTTGCTTGTCTTTAATGCATTCCACACATATATCCCAATTAGCAAAATCCAATTGAGGTAAGATTTCATTTTGCACTAGCCTCTGTACCCTTTTTTTGGATATATGACCTAATCTTTTATGTCATAAAAAAGCAAAACATTCATTATGTGCACTACCTTTACTTCCTATAATATGGTCAATATGAAACAGAGATTCAGCAAATTCAACATTAAGATTGAAACGATATAAACAATCAATTAAAGTACCAAAACTATAATAGTACTTGTGTTTATATAAAGAAAACACACCGTTTCCAATCTTAAAGTTAAAACCTCATCATTTAACTTTGCAATAGAAACTAAATTTAGCACAGTTAGGAACATAAAGACACTCTTCTAGATCCAGGTGACACCTAGTATCCAATATCAATTTGTACGTCCCAATGCCTTCTATTTGTGACTTCTTTATGTTCCCTATATACAAGAACTTTTCAATTTTGTTTATGGGCTGGATTGAAAGGAATCCCTGTTTAACATGTGACACGTGAATAGTTGCACCAGAATCTAACCACCAGGTATTATTAGATACTTCAATAAGGTTTGATTCAAAACATACTAAGACATAATATTACCTTTCTTTTCGAGCCAAGCCTTTCTTGTAGGGAAATCCTTCTTGAAGTGATCAAGCTTCTTGCAGAAGTGACACCTCTTATCTTTATGTATTCGACCCTCATTAACTTTGCTGAGAGCTTTATCCTTATCTTTGCCTTTCTTTCCTGGTTTGTTCTTACTGCTACTAGCTCTTTGATGAAATGTGAGATGAACGAAGTGTTCCTTCATTTTCTTCAATCTCCCTTCCTCCTGAACCAACATAGTCTTAATCTCTTGAAGTTTCCATTTTTCCTTAATGGTGTTATAATTCATTTAGAACTGGGCAAACTCAAGAGGAAGTGAGTTGACAATGAGCTGTACAAGGAAGGACCTATGGATTTCAGCTTTGCAGCTAGATTTGACATATGTGTTACATGATCATGAATGGGTTACGACCAGTCAAACTTTTTAGTTGTCAGTTCACTCATTAAAGTCCCTATTATGAACTTGTCAGCTATATCAGATTGGGAGTATTCCTTAAGCTTCAACATGAACTCCTTTGCATTGTTCGTTTTATGCATTGACGACTTTACACTTTTGGTGATCATCATTCGCATCAAATTTAAGCTCAGCCAGTTAGATCGTTCCTAAGCTTCATAATAAGACTTGTCAGCTTCAGAACTAGTCTCAGTTATGGCTGCGAGCCTTGTGTCTGAAACTATGGCCAAGTCCAAATCCATTACACCTAATTGGAACTAGATTTGTTCGAACCAATCCGCATAATTCAGACCATTGAACTTGATTAATCCATTTCCTAAAGTGAACAAATTAGTAAATGCTACAAATACAACATATAGCCCACACATTAATGCTTTAAGCAAACCTAAATGGATTCAAACTAATAATAACTTTGATTATGTATTTAAATTCTCCTTTAGGTGATATTTAAATATATAACCATAACCTATAATGATGCCAATAAAATTCACTATAATGGACAATCAATCATATTCTAGTCAACTTGCATGTTATCTTTGTATATGTAATTATATTAAACCAAAAAAATTGATAAGTCCTTTTAATGTCATTTAGGTGACTTCTTAGCGTTATAATTAATACTCTCAATTGTTCAGATCAACCTTTATGTCATTTTTTTAATAGCTTCATATCAACATGAACAATTGAAAATACACAATTAAATGTTTAATATTTTCAAGCTATGCCACTTTGGTGACTAACAAGCTCTCCATGTAATAAACATTTAATTGGACAATTATCATATATGAAAAATTTTAATTTAATTAATTTGGTCACTTTGGTGACTAACAAATTATTCTTAATTACCATAATGTCATATAGCACATTCAACATATAATAAACAAATGTAATTCCAAGCATGACATAGTATAAATAGTCATACCGATTAAAATATAATATGACATAAAACAATATTTTGCATAGTAAACATATGCGCAACTTTTATGCATATAAACCTAAATTAACTAATTGATTACTTCATTAATTCATTTAAATTATCAATTAGTTAATGAATTATGAGTTATGACCCAAAACAAAATACCTTAAGTAGGACCAATATTCAAACCCATAAAACTTAAAAGAAAGTAGCTTAGGGTCCACCATCATAGCCAAATCTAAAACCAATAATTTTGCCCTAAACTTAAAAGACCCATAAGTTGTTTGAGCCCATAACCAAATATTTTTTAATTAGGGTCTAAGCAATAAAGTCTATAAGTACTAGTCCACCAAGTCCCAGCCCACCTGCTGAGAGCAAGGCCAAAAAAAAATTCACAGAAAAGAGTTTCTAAACCATTGGGCAAACCCATTAAAGGAATAAAAGGTAGAGATCGAATAAATCTTAATTAACACTATCATGGATTCAAGTATGACTTTAATAGATCGATCCATAAATGTCTGACAATTACAAGACATAAGAAACAAAGAAAAAGAAAGAAAAGTTAAAAAGGACTATGAAATAGAAGAGCTTTTTTACGAAAAGAAAATGACCTCTCTGTAAGATCCTTTATTAGTATTCTAATTTGCCAAAGTTTCTTATTAAAGGCCAAGTCCTCAGTAAAATTTAGTAGGACCATATAATACCTAATCACCTCCCCCAAATTCTCCTTATGTCTTCCTCTTCTTCTTTTATAGTCACAAAGTGTAATCTTCTCGCATCTAATTTGTCTTTTACGATTGTATTATTGACCTTATCTCTTATTACAAAGTTACACATCCAACAAAACATCTTTATCTTTACCACCATTAACTTATGAATATGCACCTGTTTGATGGGCCAACAGTCCAAGCATGATAGGCTAATTACTAATCGATATAATTTATCTTTTAGCTTGAGGGCGATATCTTTTTGTCACATAAAACTCTTAATGCGTTTCTCCATTTAAGCTACCCTAATTTGATATAGTGAGTTATATTATTATCTATCTCACCATCACTTTAAATGATGGATCTAAGGTACTTAAAATAATCTTTCTGTAGTATAACTTTTGAACCAATCTTTATTTCCACATTGGGTGCAACTTTATGTTATGTAAAGTTACATTTTAGGTACTTAGTCCTACTCAACTTAAAGCCTTTCAACTTGAACAAATCCCTCCAAAGTTTTAACCTGATATTAACACCTTTTATTTTATCCACTAAAACAATGTCATCAATAAATATCATGCACCAAGTCACATCGCTTTAGATATTCTTGGTGAGTTCATCCATAACTATTGCAAAAAAGAATGGGCTTAATGAGGATCCTTAATATAGTCTGATATCGATAAAAAAATGCTCTCTATCTCCTTTTATCATCCTGAATCTATTCTTAGCACTTTCATACATGGTTTTCATTAACTTAGAGAAGGTTTATATGTTTATCATATAGTCCCAAAGGTTAATGGAATCCTTATTCATAAATGAACTTATAAATAATCTCTTTAATAATATTGTAAAAAAGAGAAATTTAGTTATAAATTAAAATCATATGCCAATTAATAGGCAGGACACTAAAGATAGAATAAAACTGATTTAAAATTGTTATTTATTAGTTAAATAGCTTGATAGACAGGGTAAAGTAAGAGAACAAAGGGAAAAGATTTTGAAACTTAAGTGTAAGAATCTTAACATTGAAATTTCAATTAAATGTTGTTTGTGAAAAGTGGACTAACTTTAAATTTAATGAATGTCTTTCAAATATATCTGCTTAATAAATTGATCCTACTGCTGCTATTTATACTATTGTAGAAAAGAGAAAGTATTAGAAAGTAGGGAATAGTGGAACAAAATCATAGGTGAGTTCTTATCTCCATCATGACTGCTTAATTTTCTCTAGACCTTCCACCTTAGCTAAGACTTGGTCATACATTAAGGCATTTACAGTAACCTATGACAAGTTTTGACCCACCTTTTATCTCATATTTCTTCTTTCTTCTATAGTACGTGTGTAAAGGTTGTTACATTATATCAATACTCCCATATAGAAACTCACCTTGTATTCAAGGTGAGCTAAAGGAAATTACCCAGTTAATAAATCATAGTTCTCCCATTAGCTTCTTCAGTGGGACTATTTTTCCACTGTATAACTAATTCTAATGTTGACATATATTAAGTTATCTAACAGTGTGAGAGGACCTTCTCTAGGAAAAGTACTAGTTCATAGTCATCATTAATAAGCAATGCAATTGGTTGAGTTGAGGGGGACTGTCCATGGGCTAGACACAGTAGAGAAACATAAAAAATCGGATGGACTTGTGTTGATTTTATGAGAGCTAATTCATAAGTTACAAGTTTGACATGTTGCACAACAGTATAAGGACCAAATTCGCAAGAAGAAAGTTCTTTTTAACCTTCTTTTAGCCAAGGAATGCTACCTAAAGGGCCATATTCTAAAAAAATCAACATCACCAACTTTAAAATACAACTCTCTCTATTTACCATCAATTTATGCCTTCATAGGGACCAAGCTTTGAGGAGATTTTCACATAATAGTTTCAAAATTGCATCTCTGGCTAGTAATTGCTCTTATAAATCAACAATTTTAGTTTCCCCAGGGATATATGGATGAAGAGTTGTTAGATTGCAATCATAAAGTATGTTAAAATAAAGGAGTTGTGCCCATGGCTATATGAATTCAAATGTTAAATGAATATTCTACCAAAGCCAAAAATTTGCTCCATAAAGAAGATCGCTTATATGCAGAACACCTAAGATATATTATTAGGCAGTGATTTACTACCTCTGTTTATCCATCACATTATGGATGGTAAGATGTTTCCATCCAAACATGAGTCTGAAGAAGACAAAAAATTTCCAACCAAAATTTACTAATAAAAGTGGGATCTCGATCTGAAATAAAGAAGTGTGGTATTCCATGTAACCTGATGATTTCCTGGAAAAAATAACAACCATTGTCTTGGCAAGTTAAAGTTGTGTTAGCGGAATAAAATGGTTGTATTTTTTGAATATGTCTACCACCACCAAAACTGTATCTATCCCTCAGATTTTGGGAGTCTTCTGATAAAATCTATAGAAATATTCTCCCAAATACACTTTGGAATAAGAAGAGGTTAGAGATGGCCTATTCGAGCTAGGATGCTAGAGTTCAACTTGCATCAACACTCATCAATCCATTACAAGGCATTAGAGGTCCTATGATAAATGGAAAAACTAAGCGCATGAAGGAGGCTTTGCAAGGGTTGATCATAGAGATTCAAGGAGATATGCTATTGTTGAAGATTCTAATGCATTACCATGACTAATTACTTATATTTAGGCCTAAGATGATGGACAAAGCCTAATGTATGTAAAATAATGCTTAGAGCCCAATAAGCAAGCATGACCCATATACTTATTTTTAATAAATCCCAATCTGCATATTTACGTTTTGAAAATGTTAAAGATGTGGGATTAGATGACATTTTTGGGTTTTGACTTTATTTTATTAATTATTATTAGTTGTGAAGTTATTTTTGAAAGGATTTTAAATTTAAGGTTGATTTGTATCGATTAGTTAAGGGAATCCTTCTTGGTCAAGTCTTTCCAACTTAATTTTGTTTAGGAATAGTCCAGAAGACATTTTCTACAAATTTTCATCATTTGGTGCCTATTTAAAGAGGTAATATGGTGTATTATGAAAATCATCTTATCATCAATAAAATTTAAGTGTTTCCCTATTGTGAGAGCTTTCTCTTAGTTCTTTAGTTAAAAACTAAATCTAGTCTCTTCAATTAACTTGTAGTGATAAACTTATAACTTTGGTTCCAATTAACAAGTTTACTTGGGACTGGGTTCTTTGCTTGATTCAAGAACGATTATGGGGTTTCTTTTTCTTGATGATTTTGAGTCTTAGGCATTCCTTCACCAAGGTTCATATCATTTGTTATCAAAGCCAAGCTCCTTGAATCGTGTTACATTTATCCTTGTGTTCATTTTCTTGTTTAAATTTATTTGCTTTTGTTTCCTTTCTCTTATGTCTTTGATTTGTCAATATATTTTTTCCTCGTGCTCTTCTTTTCCCTTTAACCAAGATTACATCAAAGTTGTTATATTCATCTATTTTTCCTTTAGTTTGAGTCATATTAGTTGTAAAGAAAGATCTTTTTATCTTTAATTGTTGCATAAAATTGTGCAAATCTGTTTCAATTGGAAGTTGCAAGATTTTTCTTATCTTCAATTGTTGCATATGTTTTTGTTGTTAATCATTCCATTTAGTTCAAACTTTCTATTTTCATCCTTATAATATTTTTTTGTATGTTCCTTCCTTTGGTTACCATTTTTTGTCATAATTTTTCTTTCCTTATTTGTGCTTTATTTCCTTTTATCTTCTTTCCTTCTGCAATCATTTTCTGCCTTAATTTAACTTTCCTTATTCTTGCTTTAGTCTATTTTCTTTTATTTATTTATTTATGTAGATCTAATATTACCTAATTTATTAAGTTTTGTGTTTCTTGTCTTGTTGCTCAAATTTTCTTTCTATTTATTTTCTATCTTAACTTTCTTGTTGACATAGAATTCAAGGTAAATAAGTTAAATTGCTATATGTTTTCTTGTTAAGATTAGGGATGACAGTCTTGGTTCGAACCGACCCGACCCGACCTAGCCCTACTTTAACTCAGGTTGGATGGGCCACGAGCCAAGACTGCTTGGTTGGAGGTGCAAAATGACATCGTTTTGTCAAAAAAATTTTAAAAAAAGTGTAGATGAGCCAACAGCCACCAGTCTATAAAGCCACGAGCCGGATTGGTCTAGGAGTAGTCTGATCTCGACTCGACCCATTGCCATCCCTAGTTAAGATCATTGATTAGTTTTTTTTTAGTTATAAAAGAGTTTGTAAGGGAAAGTTGAGTGGTAAAAGGCAACAGTAGAGAGTCTAGCATCAAGAAAAGTCAAGATCGAGTGAAAACATGAGTGAATAATAATTAGAGTGTAAACAAGTAAAGGAGTGAGTGAGGACAACTCGATCTGTTTTCTTACTAATTCTTCTTTGCAAGTTTAATCATGGCTAGTAGTGGAGAAAATGTTGACATTGACCTCAAGATGTTCATGAAAGCCATCCAAAATCAATTCTATTAATACTCTTAATATAAGATTGAATAATTTGAAGACATTAATTAGATTAAACTGCTATAGAAATTATCCACATAATGTTGAGGAAGAGGACGAAGTTGATTTTGAAGAAATTGGTTTCATGAAGGGAAGAGGGTTGTCCAAAGGCAAGATAACAAATTGGATATCATTAGGATGAAGATTCCTTCTTTTCTGGGAAAGAATGATCTAAAGTTATACTTGAAATGGGAAAGAAAAGTAGAATATATGTTTGATTGTCATAACTACTAAAAAGAAAGTCAAATTGGGAGTTGTTGAATTCACAGATTATGCTTGCATTTGGTGGGATCAAATGGTGTCAAATTGGCAGCGGTAGAATTCAAAGTTATGCTAGCATTTGGTGAGATCAAATGGTGCTTAATAGCTGTAGGAATGGAGAGAAACCGATTTGGTTATGGGAAAAGATGAAGGTGGTAATGCGTAAACGGTTCATACCCAGCTATTGCTATTGAGATTTGTGTAACAAGTTACAAAGTTTGACTCAAGTTTCCATGAGTGTAGAGGAATATTACGAGGAGATAAAGGTAGCCATGATTAAGGCTAATGTTGAAGAGGATTGAGAAGCTACTACGACTAGATTCATTAATGGTTTGAATAGGGAGATTGCAAATATAGTTGACTTGCAACATTATAGAGAGATGAAGGATTTGTTGTACAAGATCATTAAGGTATATAGGTAATTAAAGTCTAGGGGAACTTCCAAATCTATTTCATTTTCTAACTCTTCACAAAGGTCAAACTGGAAGGAAAGTAAAACTACCTCAAAATCAAAAAATGATGTGACAGCCAACGATTAAGTTTCTTCTTCTAAAGGTAAAATTCAAACCAAACCCTCCTGTAAATCATGTGATTTTAAGTGGTTCAAGTATCAAGAGATTGAGCATGTTGCCTTTCAATGTCCAAATAAAAGGACTATGGCTATTTTATACAATTGTGAGGTAGAGAGTGTTAGCTTAAGCGATGATAAAATATTGCCATTGGAAGATTATAGTGATGTGGATATTGAAGGTCCGGTAAGTGGAGAATTGCTTATCACTAGGTGAACTCTTAAACATTTAGCCTAAGGATGAAAGTGACAGGGTCCAACATGAGCATATCTTTCATATTCAATGTCACATGAATAGTAAGGTATGTAGCATTATCATTGATAGTGAGAATTCCACTAACGTTGCTAGCATTTTATTGGTTGATAAACTGAAGTTGACAACTCTAAAGCATCTAAAATCATACAAGCTGTAATGGTTAAATAAGTGTAGGAAAGTTAAGGTGACAAACAACTTCTAGTGGCATTTTTTATTGGCAGTTACACTGATGAGGTTCTATGTAATGTAACACCAATGCATGCTAGTCATCTTTTTTTAGGGTGCCCATGGTAGTTTGATAGAAAAGTTCAACAAGATGGGTGTAAAAACAATTACTCCTTTGTTATGAACAACTGACATATGATCTTAACACTTCTCAAACCATGAGAAACATATGGTGATTAGATTAGGATACCAAGATAATATAGGTTGAGAGAAAAGAAAATGAATGCTTAAGAAAAGAGTGAGAGTGATAAAAAGTGTGAAAAAGAGTGAAAAGAGTATAATAGTCAGCAATAAGAGAAGAAAGTTAGATTGTGAGACTTAAAATAAAGAAAGTTAATGCCTATGCCAATAGTGGTGAGGTCAAGAGTGTTTTATTAGCAAGGAAACAACTACTTATACTTATGTACAAAGATGTTCACCTTTCAACTAACAAGCTTAGTCTTTCTTTTCCTAGTGTTGTTGCATCTTTATTATAAAAATTTGCTGATTTATTCCATAAGGAGTTATCACAAGGATTACAGCCTTTAAGAGCAATTAATCATCAAATCAATTTCATCCTAGGTATAACAATCCCTAATAGAACATTTTATAAAGCTAATCCAAAAGAGAATCAAGTTATTTGAAAGCAAGTGGATGAGTTTATGGACAAAAGGTTCATGAAGGAGAGTCTTAGCCTATGTTTGGTTCCTGTAATTCTAGTACTAAAGAGAGATGGAACATGGCATATGTGTGTGGTTTTTTGAGCCATCAACAATGGTAAAATATAGACATCCTATACTAAGATTAGATGATATGTTTGATGAGTTATATGATTATTACTTGTTGTTAAAGATTAATTTAAAAAGTGGGTATTATCAAATTCATATAAAAGTGGAAGACAAATGGGAAACTGTTTTAAAATAAAATATGGTTTATATGAGTTTGGTATTGCCTTTTGATTTAACTAATACACCAAATACTTTCATGAGATTAATGAACCGTGTCTTGTGACCTTCTGTTGGACAATTTATTGTTGTCTACTTTGATGATATTTTAATGTATAACAAGACTTTGGATGACTATGTCAAACATTTGCATTTTGTGCTTTGTGCTTTAAGGGAATATAAGTTTTATGCTAATTTTAAGATCACATTTTGCATAGAATTTGTTATATTTCTTAGTTTTACTGTGAGTGCACATGGAATTAGTGTAAATGAGGAAAAGATAAAGGCAATTAAAGAGTAGTCTACACCTAATAATGCAAATGAGTTGCAAAGTTTTCATAGTTTCGCAAGTTTTTATAAGAGGTTTGTAAAGGATTTTAGTTTTATAGCATCTCCTTTAAATGAACTTATTAAAAAGAATGTTGTGTTTAGGTAGACTGATGTGCATGAAAAAAAGCCTTTAATATTTTAAAAGATAAGTTGATCAGTGCACCTTTGCTTTCTTCACCTAACTTTGATAAAGTTTTTGAGAATGAATGACATATTGGGAATTGACATATGAGCTATTTTGATGTGGGATTCCATATTAATTGCTTACTTTATTAAGAAGCTTAGTAAAGCAGCCTTAAATTACCTAACTTCTGATAAGGAATTATATGCAATAATGAGGACTTTACAAACATAACAACACTATTTATAACAAAAGGAGTTCATTATTCATCTAGAACATGTGAGCTAGTTTAAATTTCAATAATCGTCGTAAAACCTCTGCGAATGATCTTTTTTCTTAACTAACAAGATAAGATTGGCAAAGGGGTTAGAGCTGAGGCGAATAAAACCTGAAGCTAAAAGTGCTTTGACCTAATTTTCAATCTTTATTTTTTGAGCGTAAGGATAATAGTAGGGTCAAATATTCATAAGAGATGAGTTATGTAATAGTGGAATGGCATGGGTGTGGATTAGATAAGTGGTAGTATGGAGACCTACACAATAACATCATGATAATTTGATAAAATTGGTTGAATGGCTATAAAGGAATCTTAGTTACCTAGGAGTGCCGCCACCTTGGGGTAGGATTTTAGAGATATCTCTATGTTAGTTGTTAAAGGAATGCCCTACAACTTGTACATTTTATCATCTAGATAAAAATATGAACATCTCATGTCAATTAGTTTGTACAGTATTAAGTGAGACCAGTCGTTTAATACTCATAACAACATCTACTCCTTTAATTGAAAAGGGAAAATAATCTTGGGTGATTTTTATTCTTCTTATGGGGTGTTCGGTTTAACTGCTGGAATAAATAAGGAATGAAATTATTATTCTTAGGAATAGAATAGGTGAGAAATGGAATGAAATAGGTATTATTTAGTTTATTTTATTACTAAAGAATTTCTATCCTAATATTTGGTTTGAAAACATAAAATTAGAATGACAAAGAAATAACTAACAAAGATCAAAATATCCATTGTAGTCCTCACTAACTACATTATTATTATTATTATTATTATTATTAAAGTTCCACTCTATAGGTCAAAGAAAAAGGATCATAGCCTCATAGATGAGAAACTAAAACTAGTTACTACTTGTCAACTCCAGTGCTTCAAATATCCACTTTCTTAATTAGAAAACAAGAACTTGTTACGACCACTTTCTCCTTTCCAGAGGCTTTCCGTTTAAACCAACTCATAAGCTACCCTAGAATCGAGTTTTAAAGGAACAAAATCAAGTTTTGAAAAAAGAAAAAAAAAAGAAAAGAAATTTTATATAGACAAGGGAGAGGTTCGGAGTAAAGAGCAAAACCTAGAAAAAAAAAAGAAGCATTAATTTTCTCAGGCAAGCATACAGACAGTAATTTCATTTTAACTTTTATATGTCTTTGGAAGCTAATCTCTGCTAGGAAGTTACAGAGGAATATAGAAAAGAGTAAAGATTTTAAGGATAGAAGTTACAGAGGAATATAGAAAAGAGTAAAGATTTTAAGGATACTTCAATGAACTGATTTTAGTAGAGAGCAACATGGATGCAATTGAAAGTGGCAGATCCAAACACCACAGTAGAACAACTGTTGGATGCAATTTGGAACAATTTAAACAAGGTAGTGTGTTTTGAATCTGTCCAAAATGTGTGGAAGTTAACAATATATGAGCTAGTGTTCTTAACTACGATGAACTCCACATTTAAACAAATTCATAAAAGTACTAAATTTTCATTGATCCATACTGATAATTATTTACTCGTTACTTTCCTCATGTGATTGTTCTGCCAAGTCCTACAAGCTCTCCCTTTTCATGTATAGGATCCATTCTCAAGAGACCAACCTCTCCAAAACAATCCATTGGAAAACAACATGTAAGCTCAACAATATGCCAAGAATGTAAATTGATGTTCGTGTCTGTGAAGTAGTGGGCAATGGTAGGCAACAAAGTGTCACAAGTTTATTGTGGTGTGAAGATGGTTTTGCTAATGTTTTTAAAGTACCCAGCTTAGACTCATTTGAGTTTTGTGTCCCAAAATGATGCATACTAAAAGAGTAAGGAACCAACAGATCTTAAACTGCAAAAAAGAAAAGAAATTTCAGGTTCAGAGTGAAGAGCAAAACCTAGAAAAGAAGAAGAAGAAAAAGAAGCATTAAACTGCCGATGAGATTTAAGAACACAAATATTACAAAAACGGTAAAACTAGAAGAGACCACGAAGTTAAAAGAAATCGATCCACCTCATGCACCAAACAAGGAAACAACAGATCTTAAAGCACAAACAAGTTGAACATAAGTGGCTACGATTGAAGAGAGGGACAAAACTTGTTGGGAAAGAACATTTCTAACTTACCCAAAAGAGAGGGACATACAATCGAAGGCTGGGCTGGAGAAGAGAATCGCTTGGAGGTTGGGAGATGGACGAGCCTCTTTCACAGTAGAGAAGGATATTTTTGTCCTCAAGTCATGTCATCTATTCCTGACGTGCTCGAAATAGATAAAGATAGGGGGAGGTATTGCTTTAGGTACTCTACAAATTGAAGGAATAACTAAACATTAGGATTATCTATTCTGTATCTTTTTTTAACCAAACAAAGTAATAAGTTATTACCAGGGATAAACGAGGAATGGAATAGTCATTCCCCTAAACCAAACAGTTTGCTAGTTGTACAAAAATATTATGATAAATCGTATTACATCAGATTATGTCCATACTCTATATCTCTACTCTAAAGATTGTTAGTACTTTTATTGCTAAACCCAACTCCTTTGTAAGTGGTGTTGTAATGAAATTGCCAGTGGAACCATTGTTATTCAAAAGGTTTGCCTTGAGTTTCATATTTGTGCTTGAAGCCTTACCCAGTATGGTATGAAACAACATCTCAACCAGGTCTTGTGAAATTTCTTCTCCACCGTGAACTGCCATACTAATGTTAGTGTCTTCTCCTTCTGCATCCTGTTCGTTCCCACCTGTGATTTTGAGTTGTGATAAAGTGGGTTACTTTTTTTTGTTACAATGATACTTGTCACATCTAAATTGTCTTTCGACGTCCCAAGTTTTGATCAGTGTCGATGGTGCTATAATATGTTCGTCTATATGTAGGCTGCGTTAGGATGGAGAGAGAGTTTATTGAATATCTTAGGAGCTTAGAAATGAAGGTGAAGGCAGGTTGGACTTATTTGAGGTGGGTATGGGCACTTTTGGACCTTTATTTTTTTGCTTCAAATTCAAGGGCCAAACTCATGACCTTGTAAAAACATCTTGACTTATGGATTCTCTCATCTGAGTTCAATTCTTCTTCTAGACATTAAGGAAAACTCCTAAAAGATTTAATCCAATCATGAACACGAGCATAACATCTGAAAAATTCTTGCCTATATTCCTAAACAGATATAGTTTGTTTAGTGCACAAAAATACTCATCTGAATTTTTAAACTTTGTTGGTCCATAATGTTCTTGCAACATTGTTACTAACTCTTCCTAGTAGGGATTACATTTTCTCCATTAATCCATGTGAATAAATCAAGTGCATCACCTTCCAAATATATGGAAGTGATTTCAACCTTAAGATCATCCGAAATTTTGCAGTAGCAAAAATCTTTTCCTACTTTCAAAATCCATCCACGAGGGTCACCTCCTTCGAATTTGGCCATTTTCACACAAGGTCGTAATCCCCCTAGGTTTTCCATACCATCATTTGCTTCCTCTATCTATTGAAGTCTACTTCTTTCTTGCAAATTGAGGCTATTTTCCTTGGCTTTGCCCTTGTTGGATCCCTTGGGCTATTTTCTGCATGATGAGCACCATTGGCCTGGGCTTTGAATGTGGCTACATTAGTTGCCTAAGTGTTAAGAGCTTCAAGTCAAGATTTAGTCAAATGATAATTGTTGTGTCATAGCTTTGAGGTTTCGATTGGTTGGGAAAATTGTAGGGGAATTTGTTGGATCATTCTGTGCAGAAGAGGCTTAAGTGGACACCATGTTAGATCAGAAACTTGCTCTGATACTAAAATAATAGGTTTAAAAAAAAGAACAAAGAGAAAAGAGTTTGAAACTCAAGTGCAAAAATCTGAAATTTCAAATAAATGTTTTCATGTGAAGTAAACTAATTCTAAATATAATGAGTATCTTTCAAATATATCCTACCGCTGCAATTTATACTACTGTAGAAAAGAGAGCGCTAAAAAATAGGGAATAGTGGAACAAATCATGGGTGAGTGGCTGTTTAGTTTTCTCTAGACCTTCCACTTTAGCTAAAACTTCGTCATACACAAAGGCATTTGCAGTAGCTGACCCCCTGTATCCCATGTTTCTTCTTCCTTCTATAATTTGCATTTTGTCATAGCTGATCATGTTACTCCATGGCAATTAAAAAGGATGACTGATAATTAAAAACCCAAATTCTAATTATCATCTTTTGCTGGCCTAAACTTGAAAATTTTTACTTTTAATATGTAGCAAGTAGGCAATATCAAATTATTCATGTTACGGTTGTCCACAGGGTTAGGATTTCAAAATTAGTATTTCAAAACAGCCGAAGCTAATGATTTGAGATATTTTAAATTAAATTCAGGAATATCGATTCAAAACAAAACTAGTTTGTTTTATTCAATAACTAAAAAATTTTACTATTAAAATAATATTATTTTATTTAAAATTAAGTCAAACTTCTGCCCAAACAAGATCGGCCCAAGCTTGGCCCGTTGCCAACCTTAGTTCCTCATTTGCTCTCAGGTTTTCAAGTCCTAAATTTGCTTTCATTCAATTTTTACCTTATGAGACTCAACAAACATTGCACGTGCCCTTAAACGGCTGAAGGACGCGGGCAGATCTTATTGCCTCACAGGCGAAGATGATATCTGCTACAATGGTGTTGCCTCCTCCCGCAGCCACAGAAACAAATCTTATCAAGAATTGGGGAATTCAATAAGCAAAAATAAAAGTGGCATTA
Organism: Erythroxylum roigii; assembly: GCA_027576455.1. NCBI lineage: Eukaryota > Viridiplantae > Streptophyta > Magnoliopsida > Malpighiales > Erythroxylaceae > Erythroxylum > Erythroxylum roigii. Next base: position 18,014,433 of record JANZXV010000009.1, read on the forward strand.
GATAACTAAAAAACTGACGAGCGACACTATAAGCAACTAACTGCCTGCAAAACCTTTTCCAGGAGGATCACTCAGCATCCACTATTTATAAGCATAGTGGGAGAGGAAATTGGTCACATCAGATGCAACCTCATAAGCTCCTTCTACACACCGTCCTAAAGCTACACCAGATACATAGTTGCCCCCCAGAAACAACCCTTCCAAGCCCGTGTTCCTGAGGGCCATTTTTACTGTATCCAGGATGTCCAAATGACCAACTAAGAACTGGGGAATAGCTTGTGGCCAGACTCTCACACCAAGGACAAATGGATCCTTCGCATTCGGTTTTATGAGCATCCTCCTCAAATCCCGGTCAACTGCTTCTACAAGTTCACTCTCTGTCTGAAATGGGGAGTTAATAAAAGGGAATTAGAAAAGAAGTTGAAACAACAGAAAGCATGGAAAAGTTCAATCGATTTGAGAGACGACTCCACCCAAGAGTTGTAGCTTACAAAATTATGCTAGTCTCTAGTCATTATCCGAAGGAGACAGACTACTTAAACAATAATGTGAAGACGAAACTTGTCACCTTAGGATTTTGCTCATGAGAAACTGATCAATGGCCCCCTCATAACTGAACACATGACCTATCTTTTAGATGACTCCGTGGTTATCCTGCCCACTACATTTAAATATACCCTTTGCTTGATAAAGTATTACCCATGTGTGGCCAAAGTGAAAGATACTGCTATGGGCAACATCATAAGAAAATTAAATATCCACAGGAGGAACACAGCTGAAAATACACAACAAGGCCGGTATTAACAGCGCCAACATATTCACCATCAAAATGGCTTCCTCTTGTATTGTTCTTGGACATTCTGGGTTTGTAAATCGAAACAATCTTTGTATATTGCTTACCTTAGATAAAATTCCCAGGTTGGTAGCACCCCCAATGTAGTTCAAGAGCAAAACCTTTCCAGCAGGTGCACGATTAGGAAAAAGTGAGCTGCTATATATTGTACCTGCAGAAATCCTGATCAATTGAGAAATTGGACATGAATCACTAGTAACACTTCAGTAAGAATCTTTTCAGACTTAAAACTTAGGCAGGACTTTAGTGACAGATAGTTTAAGATGAGTTAAAAGGAATATATGAGTTAGTGAGAAGTCCAATAGTCACCTAAAGTTTCAATCCCTTGGCTGCGTGGATGCAGCTGGCCAAACCCCTTAAGCTCACCATCTATTAAGCATTCTTGTCGAATTGCTCCTTTTGGGTATGATACAGAGACTGCTGCAACTGGTGGGTAATAAAATTTTGATAGCGCATCAGCAGCCCCAGCCTATTAAGAAGATAATCCATGAAAGACATAAATGCATTCTGACATATATTATATGCAACACTTTCTCAACGAAACTTTGACAAAGCAAAACTATAGGTCAACTGGCATACTAATTCTCAAGAAACCAAAAAAACAAAAAGCTACCATACCCTTGATCTAAACAATTAATTCATGAGAAAAGCAATAAAAATGAAGTCAGTCAAGTTTTTATAGGTGGTTACTTCTTAGACAGACATTTGGGACAAACAATAATAACTAGAAATGCAATTATAATGTTTATTTTATACAGGAGGTCATTGAGAGCTGATAAATTAGTTGCATGAACTACAGTAACCTGGATTCACCAACTCAACATGACAAGTTCATCACAGATCAAAACTAAAAAGGAAAGGATATCTGCTGTCGTCTATTAAAGAACATTCCACAAGTGACGAGCACCACATATAGAAGTATAAAACACTGAAAAAGAACATACAGAAAGAGGATGCAATAGACTGCTAGCAATATGGGATGGAACAGTCAGAACAACAGTTTTGCTTTGCAGAGAAACCAGTCCTTTTGGTGTTTCGTAGGTCAAATTGTAACCACCATTATCCAACTTAACGATGCTGGACAGTTTCCAAGATAACTTAACATTGCCACCCAACCTGCAGATATCGACTCAATCAACAAGGACCCCAAAAACAAAAATGAATCACAATGGGGCAATTCTCTAATAGCGTTTTAGCAACTAAAATCCATGTAGAACATCTTTTTCGTGAAGCAACATGTGGAGCTTACCGAGCTGCAATAGCATCAGGCAGCATAGTAAGTCCCTTTCTGAAAGATCCTACTGTCTGGCCCTTGGGTTTTGGCAAACGTCTACAACATTACTAAGTATAAGAAACTGAAAGAAGAAGTAAAGAAATCAGTGTCAATCAGACGTGACATAAGAAAGGAGAGAAGTATTATTACGGATCTCTCGGTGGCTTGGGAGCATTCTTTCTCTCCTGGATGGTTTTGATGGTTCCACCAATAATGCTACCACCATTTTGCTCCAGATTCCAAACTTTCCCAAAAGCTGCTTTCATGCTCAGTTTTGAAGGATCACCAGCATAAACGCCTATGTACCAGAAGAATGTTCAGATAAACCTAGCAACCAACAAATGTAACCATGTGTTCCATGCAAGTTGTAAAAATATCGTTGGGCAGATCAGGTAATTAATAACCTGAACAAAATGGCTCAATCAAACGCTCAAAGACCTCTTCACCAAGGTTACGCCGAACAAACTCTTCGACTGATTCCTCATGTCCCTGTCACCTTGGTCAAAGTTTTAACATCAAGATAAGACCAATTCATTAGAGCACCACCATTTTAAATGCAACAAACAAACAATGTCATGCATTTGTAGTGTTATTCAAAGCTCAAGAGGACTCACTGGGGGTGAAGGTCTCAGCCCGAGAGCACCAAATCCAGCTCTTAGCTTCCCGCCAATGCTCATCAAGTCAAAGAAGGGCAAATCAGTAGGCTTAGATGGTACTGCCCTCAATTTCCCCTCCCAAAACACAAAGCGCGGCGCATTGGGATCCCCCAAAACTAAATCATCCTTCAATCCACTATCCACCTGCAATACAATAGCACCAATTATCAATCTATTAAATTCTACAGAATTCTGTGGAGTAAAGTTAATCTCAACCTTACCACCATAGTGAGCATGGGATCGGACGGCTGGAAGCTGTTGGGACCCTCCTCCCAGAGATACCCGTCTCGTTCAACGGTCGTGATGTTGCCACCAACGCGGTCTCTGGCTTCCGTGACAATTACATTGCCAGCTAAGTCTCTGTGCTTTGTCGCGAGAGCCTGAGCGATACAGAGGCCACTGATTCCGCCGCCGACAACAACACAGTCCAATTGTCCGCCGTCGGATTGGGACGGTGACACTGTCTTCGGTGAAGAAGACTCAGTGACTGAGCATCGGAGCGTTAACCGCCGGCGAATGGTGGTGGAAAGGGAGAATGAGGGAGTGAGGGACGGCGTTGACCGGAGAACAGAGAAATCAGTGAGAGAGGTCATGGTGGTCTGGCCGCTGGGGTGTTGTATGCCAATGTTATCTTTTGGTGAGGCAGTTTTCTTTGCGTTACAGCCTTACAGGCGTAATTTGGCCTATAAAAGCGGGGGCAATATTGCCTATTTGTAAAAATAGAAAATGCTTGGTATTACGGTGCGTGCTGCGCACCCCAAACAAGCTCAGTGTTCCGTAAGCCAGAATCAGCGAATTGCATTTCCCGCCAAAATTGAACACCACTTTAAACTCGTAAACCAGACATTACCAGCAAGCTCGTGGAGATCTTCAATGCTATTTTCTCGATTATTGCTTCCCCATATAAGTTGCTCTGTTTGCTCGATGGCTTGTTATAGCTTTTTAGCATCATTCATGAGATAGCGGTTGAAACCGGACGGAATGCGTTGGATGTACGTAAGCTTTGAATACAGATCCCATTTTCACCAGAAGTGTTTCCGGATAGTATACTATGCATTTTCTTCAAGATGCCCCTTCAAGGACTGAAGATAGCACCTCCACTAAGCAACCTGCCGAGCAGAGATTCTGATTGAAGCAAATCGTCGAGCACCTCCTGCACTGTTCACGCAAGCTTCCTCAGGATGAAAAACTTCTGTTCCATAGATTTGTGATCTGAATGTATAATGTAACTCCAGAATAGCAACTCAGATTCCTCACAAATTAGTGAATGTATGGCTAATGATTTTGTGTATATTGAAAAAATGGATGTAACTCTCCTATTGTATCCAAACAGTAAACTACAGTTTTTGCAAACTCTGTATGTATAAAATCTACTTCATCTACTCACTCATCAAATTGTAACTTTACTTCTGAAGAAAAGAAAATGATATGGAAAGAAAACAATCAGATCAAAAGAAACTGAATTGAAACTTGTAAACTGATGGAGTTTTTGGTTTTCACTCTCAAATCTAACCCCAAACTAGTTTCAGGTTTTTTTAAACAAACAGAACATCAACTAATGCTTCTTCTCTACTTCTGTTACTCAACTTCTAAAAACTTGCTACTGGAAATCAAAAGTGAAACATAACCAGGAAAAATGGAACTTGAACTGAAGCTTTGTATTGAAGATTTCTAGTCTTTCTAATACATTCATTGAAAAATGGAAAAATGATGAGCCTTATATTTAGCTCTATCACTTTCTGATACAATTTGAAACAGAACTAAAGGATAAAAGCTTAATCTAATGAGTAAAACTAAGCTAGTACAGACATTTCCTGATTTGGCAAGACACAAAAGCAACTCACTTTGTCTTTAGCATAAAACTAACATTGGTAAAAGCTTAAACTAGTAACAGCATGAACAGTAATTAATTTCTTCAGCAGCTACTTGATCCTCCAACAAACAAAATCTTGACATACAAATCTGATTGTCAACCAAGGAATTGAGATACTTCAGCTACACGTGTGTTGTTTAACTCTAACAAGACTTAATTAATTTCCTTGGAATCTTGCTTCTGAATTTTACTACTTTTCCTGCTCTGCAATTCTTGTTCTGGTTTTCTTCTTGCTGCAATTTTTGAACCTTCCTTCAACCTGCACAGCTGCTTCAACTTCCTTCAGATTCCTTCAACTCTTTCTCTTCTTGATCTTCAAACTTCAGAACTTTGTTTCTTGGATGCATGGCCTTCTGAATTATTCCCAAAATCAATAGCTTCATTTTTCTGAGAAGTCTTGGAGGCTTCAGCTTGATATTCACCTTTCTTTTCTTCTTCAATTTGATCGCCATTGCAAGGTCCTCAGCAAGTTTTAGCATAGCTGGTTTTACAAAACAATTCATTCCAACACATTTGTGTACCAGTGAAGTGTTTTCTAATCTAATGAATCATGTCCCGACTATGCTTAATTTGGCTGATTCAGCTGTATATGACTCCATGTGACTGTTTGCCATGTTTACTACTAGAACCTCAAGATTTCGCGTTTACTAGATTATCGTTGTTGTTTTCAATAATTAGGTTTTAAGTGACTAGCCTCATAAAAGGAAATACATTTTCAAGTTGATAGAACTAAAAAAACTATTAATTAGTGGGTGAAATGTGAATTCTTATTCCAGGGACGGTGAAAGAGACCATTTGGTAGCGTCCCCCACCAGTCCATCAGCCCATTCATCAACAGGCCCAACAGACTAACACACAACATTCTAGAAGAAATCTTCTCT
>JANZXV010000009.1:18033639-18048662 GCA_027576455.1 Erythroxylum roigii
GAAAGTGGAGAATGTGTGTTGACTTCACCGACTTAAACAAGGCGTGCCCGAAGGACAGTTTCCCCCTGCCTAAGATCGATCAGTTGGTAGATTCTACATTAGGACACGAGTTACTCAATTTTTTTGACGCCTTTTCGGGCTACCATCAGATACAGATGAGTCGCGAAGACGAGGAGAAGACAGCTTTCATAACCGACCAGGGCACATTCTGTTACCAAGTAATGTCGTTCGGCTTGAAGAATGCGGGGGCCACTTACCAACGACTCGTCATGGAAGTCTTCAAAAATACAGATCGGTCGGTCGGTCGAGGCTTATGTGGATGATATGGTAGTCAAGAATAAAACGGCTGCCGAACATGTGAAAGATCTCAAAGAAGTCTTTCAGATCCTCAATAAGTTTCAGACGAAGTTGAACCCGAAAAAGTGAGTTTTTGGCGTGGCATCCGGAAAATTCTTGGGATTCATGATTACTCAACGGGGAATCGAAGCGAACCCAGAGAAGATCGAGGCTATCACCCAAATGCCTTCGCCGCGTTGCTTGAAAGAAGTCCAAATATTGACCGGGCGGATAGTCTCTTTGAGCAGATTTGTCTCCAGGATGGGGGACAAATGTCTCCCATTCTTCAAAATTTTGAGAAAAGCAAATGTGACTCAGTTCCAATGGCCGGACGAGTGTGAAAGAGCATTCCAACACCTGAAGCAATATTTGACCAGTCCGCCCATCTTGCAGAGCCCGGTTGAGGGCGAGAGCCTGATTATCTACTTGGCAGCTACGGAAGGGGCGATCAGTGCAGTTCTCGTTCGATCGGAAGGAAGCGAGCAATTTCCAATCTACTACGCCAGTAAAGTATTAAAAGGGCCAGAAGCGCGATATACGCCAATTGAGAAGCTGGCTTTTTCACTGATAATCGCGGCGAGAAAACTCAGACCTTATTTTCAAAGTCACACGATTGAGGTATTGACCAACCAACCCCTTAAGCAATGTTTACAGAAACCCGAAACCTCGGGGCGGTTGTTAAAATGGGCGGTAGAGCTGGGAGAGTTTGACATACGCTACAAGCCACGAACGACAATCAAGGCCCAAGCACTGGCGGATTTTGTCGCATAAATGAGTCAACCTAGCTCGCAGGACGAGCAAGGCCCTGTTTAGAGCTTATTCGTGGATGGATCGTCCAACAGCGAGGGATGTGGAGCAGGGATAGTGTTGGTCAGTCCGCACCAGGAAGAAAGGGTGGAATATGCTATCCGTTTAGAGTTTAAGGCATCCAACAACGAGGCAGAGTATGAGGCTTTAATAACCGGGCTTCAGCTAGCAAGAGAGATGGAGGTGAAGTACTTAAAGGTGTATAGCGATAGCCAAGTAGTGGTCGGTCAAGTCACTGGGCAGTATGAAGCCAAAGGGGACAACATGGTTAAGTACTTGGAGCTGGTGAAACAGGAGTTAAGCAACTTCGAAGAGTATTCGATCAACAGGATAGAAAGGATGCAAAATACTCGAGCCGACGCGCTCTCCAAAATGGCTTCCGACCGCGATGCAAAGAATAACATTCTGGTTGAGCGATTAGATCGACCTAGCATACAGAAACCTAAGGAGATCCTCCAAACAGATGCCGAGCTATCAGGATGGATGGAACCGGTCAGGAAATACTTCCTTGAAGGGATATAGCCTGAAGATGCCTCGGAAGCCCGAAAACTAAGGGTAAAGGCGGCCGAATACACGATCATTAGTGGCATCCTATACAAGCGATCGTACAACTGGCCATTATTGCGCTGCTTAAGTGAAGAAGAGACGGAACAGGCAATGGCTGAAGTCCACGAAGGAATGTGTGGAAATCATTTAGGAGGAAGGATGCTAGCTCACAGGTTAATCAGACAAGGGTATTATTGGCCAACAATGAAGAGAGATTGTCAAGAGAAGGTCACCCGATGCGAGGCTTGCCAGAGGAACAGTAACCTATCTCACCAACCGACCGAACGGTTAAAAATCGTAAGCCATCCTATCCCCTTTGCCCAATGGGGAATGGACATACTTGGCCCTTTTCCTCTCGGCCCGGGACAGAAGAAATTCTTAATTGTGGCGGCTGAATATTTCACTAAATGGGTAGAAGCGGAAGCGGTCGCCACCATTACTGAGCAAAAGATAGAAAATTTCGTGAAAAGAAACATATTATGTCGGTTTGGGATGCCCATGGTGTTGGTTACGGACAATGGTCGGCAGTTCGATAATGATAAGTTCAGAGATTTCTGTGATCGGCTAAAGATAAGGCTCAAGTTGACCTCGGTGGCCCATCCTCAAGGCAATGGTCTCGCGGAAAACACCAATAAGAAGATAATGAACGCCCTCAAGAAACGCTTGGATGGTCGTAAGACATGGGTAGACGAACTAGATGAAGTGTTATGGGCTTACCGGACTACCCCAAATGGAGCCACAGGGGAAACGCCGTTCCGAATGACCTTCGGGGCAGAGGCTTTGGTCCCAGTAGAAGTGGCACTGCCCAATCAAAGGCTATCGAATTACGAAGAAGAGCGGAATAATGAGGCCCGCAGAGCAGAGTTAGTACTCCTTAGCGAAGATAGAGAAAGAGCAGCCGCTCGGTCAGAAGCCGTCAGACAAAAAGCAACAAGGTTCTACAACAAAAGGGTGAGACCGAGCGACATAAAGGTTAGTGGTTATGTTTTAAGGAAAGCCGAAGCGGGCGGGAAGCATCCTGGAAAGCTCAAGTAGGCGTGGAAAGGACCTTATCAAGTGGTCAAGTAAACCGGACATGGTTCTTATATCCTGCGCGACACGAATGGCAAAATTCTGCCGAGGACCTGGAGCTCTCAAAATTTGAAGGCGTTTTATCAATAGATAAGTTTGCTTTGTTTTCTTTATATCACATTTTACTGCCTTTTATGCATTTGTTGTGGGAACCTTTTTCCTGGTTATGCCAGTCAGGTTTTTTAACAGCCCACACTTTTATCGACATCAATAAAGAATCTTAGATTTTATGGCAGATCAAATTAAATCGGATTAAGGGCGGAGCAACCTACCAAATATTTGACAAGGCTGCCAACACAAGATGTTGGAGCCGATCGGCAATTGACGAAATTCAACAAGGCTGCCAACACAAGATGTTGGAACCGCTCGACATAGTTCGGCTACGGCCTCGACATAGTTAGGCTACGGCCTCGACATCGTTCGGCTACGGCCTTCGACATAGCTCGGCCCTTGAGCAACGCTCGGGCCTCGACAACGCTCGACAAATGACCAATCGGTCGACAATCGACCGATCGACCGACAAACGAACAATCGACCAATCGATCGACAAATGAACAAACAGATAATCGTTCGACAATCGACCAATCGGTCAGCAATCAACTAATTACGCGACAACGACCATTCTCTCGACATTGATGTCACTCGGCCTGATCGACCGGCTCGTATCGGATCGAACGATCGATCGACTTTCATCAGATATGCCAGTTCACTATATGCTATCTGAGAGGGTAACCTGTCATGCAAAGCCAGCGATAGTTCGAAGATCCATTCGACCAGATTGAAAGAACAAACGAAAGAAGTAAGAACAGGATTCTTTTTATTTTCAATGAATTTGCCCTGATCACAAGCCCGACCAGGTAAGCATTCAGAAAAGAAACATCTCTCATACCCGATCTACTACGAATATTATCTTTCCTACCCGATCTACTACAGATATTGTTTGTCCTACCCAGTCTACTGCACGTATCATCAATGAGTTTCTCTATTCCAAAGTCAAACAATCTGTCCGACACATGTTGATCCTAACATGTCTTGTGACAACCACATTTGAACCGTCACAGGACCTCGTCAGGAATTACCTCTCGCTCTATCTCAATCGTCAGGAACTACCTCTCCTTCTGGAAAAAGGCATGATCTTGGCACTGGCAAAGCAATTTTGGACCGAAAAAGGGAGAAAGGACACGTAAAAGACGCATTCTGACAACAAGGGATGGAAAGATAAAAAGACAAAGGGCAGAGGCTAAAGAGGCCATACAGAATGAGAAAAAACTATCCGGCTCAGTATCTATAGTATCAGTCGAACAAATATACCAATCCGGACTGAATACGTGGAAAAATCTAAGAGGCTGAAATGGCGCGGCAAACGAAGGGACGTACGTAATTGCACGCGATAAATGCACGACGATCCAAGAGATGCAACGTTCTAAATTTCGTTGAAGCCTAGAAGAGGCAGACCGTCAAAAGTAATTACATCAGGCGTTGTGGATTTCAGCGCTCGTGCGGCAGTTGAACGACGCATTGGTTTCAAATTTTGAACGGTGTTCAAAAGATACGCATCGTCAAAGTAATAATCAGACTTAGCCTTACGACCGGACGCCAGCACTCGGTTGATCGCATGATCGGGCATAGGCCGACCGATCTTCCCGACCCAGCTTGAAAAGCCGGATATTTTCGATCGATCGACTCAACTCTTTGATCGATCAATCAATCGCTTCCCGAGCTATCACGCGCTAAGTGGCGGTGCCAGACCGATCGGACTTACCATGATACTACGACCAAGTAGGCTGTACAATCTCATGTACTCCTTCGAACCTTCTCTTCGGTCAAACTCGAGGAGTAGGGGGCTTATGGTCGGGTCGGATGGACCGACCTACCAGGGCCAGCTCCAGATTTGGATATCGACGGCCCAACGACCACGGCCCGTCCTGCCCATCGGGTGTTAGACTCCTATGCAAACGATACGACTCACGTAAAGACCTAAACCTAATGACAATCCCGAGTATATAAGGTATTATTCTACCGTAATTCAGGTACGAGAATTCAACCTGCTTCTCTTTGTTTACAACAGCCAAAACCCTACAAAAATATTGACTTGAGCGTCGGAGGGGCCTTCCGGGAACCGACCCCCGGCGTGCCTTTATCTGTTTTGCAGGTATCTCACAACCAGAATTGCACAAGCCATGGATCAGAACAACGACGGTCAACTTCAGTAGAATCCGGCTGAACCAGATTTCATCTTTCTTTTGCCAAGTCTCTTAATTCTTTAGACAAATGGAACCTAGATGGAAGCTCACCTGACTGCACCCAAGTAGCATGTTATAGAGAATCGAAGAAGAAAACGCACAATAAAGTGAGAGAGATTAACAATAGTCCAAGCCATCCCAGGAGAGCAACCAAAGACAGAGAACAAGGAGCCAGTTGAAGAAGAAAAAGTACAGCGAAGTGAGAGAGAATTAAACAAATTTTGAGAAAACGCCCAACCCCAATTGGATCAGATACGAAGAAGCGATCGTCAGTTGGGGGATGCTCTTACCCCTTCTATAAAACGATGTCCAATTCGTGATCTTCTTTACCTTGGAACGTTGTCATTTCTTGCTGTCTGGGAATGTTCTTACCCCTTCTATAAAACGTCGTTGTTTTGTGGTCAATCTATTTTTAATAAAAAAAAATTGTTACAAATTGTTGCCTCTAGTTTATAGGTTATAGTAGGTAGAGCACACAACACACATAATATTTGCTTTTGTCCCAAAAATATTATTTAGGATAAATATTATTTCAAATAATAATATTTCTTTAAAGATAACAAAATTAGTATAGTTCAAACTGATCTGACTTAACGATTCGTTTAACTGGAATTAACCAAAATTTAGTTTGAGTTCAAACTTTCAAACTAAAATTCAAATCACACTTGGGTTGAGTTATTCGACTCAAAACTTAAATTTTTATATAAAATAATGTCATTTTGAATAAAATAATATCGTTTAAGCAATAAATAAAATTTAAAGCTGATTAGAAGGTAATTTAATTTATGCTAGACATTAATAAATAGAAAATTTTTATATGTTAAATATACATTAGTAAATATCATTTAATAAATAGGTGACTGAAACTATAATAATGTTGCAAATATAAGACTTTATTGTAACATTATTTTAATTTTGTTGTCTTTTTTTATATATAGCTACAAATTATTATCACCGTTGCCTTTTAATATTAGTAAAAGCGGCACTTTAAAAACTGTTGTGTTATATTCCTTCCTATTCAAAATAAAAATTGTTTTAAAGGAATTTTAATTATTCAAAATAAGTGTCGTTCGTGACTTTTTATTCATGATTATAATTTTACTTCCAAAATTACCTTTTAATTTCTCTCACATCCTTATTACATAAATTTTATTTTCAAGGCGCTTCAACATGCAATTAATAAGGGTATATCAAATATTTCATTAACTTTCTTAATAAATATGCATCCCTCTAAAACGACTTTTATTTTAAATAGGAAAGAGTATTAATTTTTAGTTTTCAACATATAATTACCTAAAGCTCTTTTTGTTTTTGTTGTAGAATTTTGTCTTTACGTGGTATATTGTAATCATGTTTAGAACGAACAAGAGAGGATCACCTCGACACTCAAGTATGTAACTTGTCCTACGACCACGTTGAATAACAAAAAAGTGGATTTCAAACTAGCATGGCTGAATTTCACTTCACAAACTCAAACTTCAGTGGGAATGTTATTATTAACGAGCTTGACAATGCTTAGGCAGTTGTGCTTTCCCATCAATTTCATTCATTCTATAGCATTTTTATCATAAATTCTTCTGTTGATAACAACTATTCTTTTTCCCCCCTTCTGTTCTATCCACTTGACTTTATCTGCATCTAAACAGGAATTATTAGCCTTGCGTGATATGATGGTATTATCTCCATTTGCAATTAAAGTACGCAATAGGACAAGAATATGAGTTTAGCTTCTTAATGATTTTGTCGCTGAGGACAAGATATCATGGGTCGCCACTAATTCCTTGATACCAACTAGTCTAGTTGACGCGGATAATCACCGCATGAATAATAGCAAAGCAGTGTTGCGTGCGATATGTAGCAATTAATTCTTGAAGAGTGGGGACCTGCAAGATCACTCAGTCGTGAGACTATGTTTTCATTGGCAATCAATTCTTATCCATTGCATATACTTTTCTTGGCTGTGATCTTGCTTCGTCGCCCAGTACTTGGATCGGGGAAAAGCAAAAGGTGCAGACAGGAAGACGTAGAGGCACGTGAAACATCACGAGGGTGCACGTGAAGTAGAAGCTTTTGATAGACACTTCGCTTTGTCAAACTTGAGAACCTGAAGTGATGCTTCATACTCCCGGAACGTGTAAGTGCAGAGGCAGATTGTCCCACTTGAACTGGGATGTTAAGTTAATGGGTCCTCTTTGAAAGTGACCGCACTCATACGTGTATCCTCAGTCCACCTGGACTCTTTTATAGTATACGAAAATGTCCCACAAAATCCTAAGCTGTGCCAAAGAATCCAGGTAAAATTAGGAAAACCAACGTACACCTGAATTTAAGCCTTTGAGATTAGAAAGCAATAAAAGTTTGATCTTTTCTTAACTACAGTTGTTTCTGATGGAAATGAGTTATGGAAATCAATTAGATAAGATACAATTAAGCTGATAACCATGAGTGTATAGTATCGCTTGAATGATGAAAGGCTGGCAAAGAGAAAGAGAAGATGCAGAGACGTTATGGGAGTCATGCCCTGATAGTTACATGACCATTGTCTCTGGTCTCGTGGGCATCCTAATTATTACGTACTTCTTTCGCTCAACAGCAAGTAGGTCCAGCCTCTTCTGAGTCGTGGACGCCTAACCTCCATACCATTAATCACGTTTTTGGTTTAGACGTGCTAAAATTTAGTACACAAGTTTGTGAATTGTATTCTAGAATCCCACTTTTCCACCGTGGAATCTATCTCGATATAATCGCTGTATCGGATTGATTTAGGACTGCATTTTCGGACGTTCTTATTGTCAATCTCCACTTGCTGGCTTCCATGGTTTTGAGTGGACGAGAACGTAACATGTATGCCATTTCGTCCTTATAAACAAACCTTCGTAGGGTTTATTTTTGCGGTTGTTCAATCTCATCCAGACTCCAGAGGGGTTCTGGCCGTTATCTTGTCAGATGTGGTTGATGTTTCCTTCATAGTACGTATCTCAAGAATGCTTTCAATCCAGAGTAGGAACGAAGAAAGAAGATTAACTTGATTCAACTCAGTTTACGATGGCTACTAGGTTGGCTAATTTAGAGTTGTTCGACTGTTCTTGAAAAGTGTTACATGCCCAGTTTAGTATTTTCCTCTCTTTCTGTATCCAAAGTTTCTGATGACATTTCCGATGCAGGGCTCGTGATGATTTTATGGAGTTGGTGTATGAACATGGTCAAATTCTAGTTCGTGGGAGATCGACTAGTGGTCCGTGCGTGAGTTACTCCTCACACGCTCATAAAGCTCAACATAATAAAGAAAATACAGACAATCATCCTCCAAAGAGGCCAAGAGCCTTGCATGTAGATTCCGTCGTTGGAGATGAGTTTTCTCCAGCTCGTGAGGAACCAACGAAGTATGCTTCGCAGAAAGATCAGTTTATTGACATTTATCGAAGGTGGCCTCATACCAATTTCGACATATTTCTGGAGAACACGAGGATTAGTCCCTTTGATGATCATAACACCCAACCACGTCTTGTTCCTGTCCATAAGACCTCAATACCCCAACCTGGGAATACACCTGATTTTGTAGCAGAAGTTCCTGAGGTTTCCGCTGCTTGGAGTCGTCAGCAACACCAAACTTTGCTGGAGCAACCACAAAATTCACCAATACTGAGCCAAAATAAAACGAATGGTAATTTGTCCAACTCAAAGTTGCACCAGTGGGATTCATCTAGACCTGATAAGCACTACGGTTTACAGAATTTTTCCTCCTTGAGACCTAATGTTTTGTTGAACTCTGATGATAAGCGTAGTGAAGCGTCAATAAGATCAACAGGCCGTCCAAACCTGTCGAGGGTTGAATTGGAAACAACTAAAAATGAGATGGACATCGTCAAGTCGATGTCTAATCCTCCAGTGGAGTTACCACCTGATGAACAATCTGAAGCTGTTGTCCCTCAAAACGTAGTTACCAGAAAACAGTATCTTGATGCTGTTTTTGTTCCAGAATCAAACACAGAAGTTGAGAAAGTCCAAATAAAGCCTGATTCAGCGAAATCTAGAGATCATCTTGCTGCAACTACTTCAATGTGCTCACGTGGTGCTTCAAATGATTCCACATATTTTCTGAAACGAACATTTGAAGACAACGAGGGAACGGCGTATCCAAGTGAAGTATGCAAAGCTCTAACTTTTTTCCTACCTTCACAGAGTTGGATTTCGTTTTGTGTGATTTTGAGAAAATCTAATCCGCTAAGAATGATCAGGAAGAGAAAGAGGGCACTGAGAGAAAAACAGAAGCTAACGGAAGTAGAAGTACTAAGAGAAAACGAGCAGATCAGATCCATACTCCATCTGAAAGGGTGAGTGAACCTAGCTGTCAATGATCGATATATCAAACAAGAAAAGAACTTTCAACTTGACTACGTTTGCTTTAACATGGAAACAGAGGAGAAGGAATAAGATCAACAAGAAGATACGCGCCCTGAAAGATCTCATACCCAGTTCCAGTAAGGTTAGCACTCTCTAGATAACTGAGCTAGTATTGAAGAACCTGAAACTATGGTTAATTTAAAGCATAGAATTAGTTTTTCTACATTTCATGGTGTAGCTTACCCGTAGTATATGTTGTTTTAAGGTGGACAAAGCTTCAGTTCTTGATGAAGCTATTGAGTATATGAAGACCCTTCAACTTCAAGTACAGGTGTACATCTATATCTCCTTGAGTCCCAATATGCATTCAACCATAGCAAGATTCATAAGCTAACTGTGGTACTTTTTGGCAGATGTTGTCAATGGGGAACAGACTTTTCATGCCTCCGGTGATGTTTCCCTCGGGAGTGCAAAATCTACAGGCACAAATTTTGGCTCAAATGTCGGAGATAAGTATGAGAATGCATATGGGCCTTGGCTGCAGCCTAACACCATTCTCAACTTTACCTATGCACATGGGGCTCTCTGGTCAAAGGTTACCAATTCCAGTGCCACGGCCACCATTCATTCCTTTGATTGGAGGCGTTTCCAGTCACTCGTTTCCACTGCCTGGAATTTCTGGAGTAGCTTCTGGTCCATCGTTGAATTCAAATGGTTCACTCCAGATTGGCAGCTCAGGGATAACAAACAACAATTATGCCTTAGATCCGATGATCCAAGCATTACATCAGGTTTTTGCATCCTTAGTTCGTCAAGCCTCTATGTCTTCATTATACTATTGGAATGACGTTAAATTACTTCCAACTCGAACATAAACTCTATAAAGCAAGCAGTTAGGAAGCATTCTTCTTTCACTAAAAAAAAATGCGAGTAGAAGAAATTGTTTTTCGCTGTAGGTCCTAACAGAAGATGCACAAGAAGCTAAAGTGGTTAAGCCATTGTTTTTTTTCCAATTTCTCGCTTTTTAATCGCCTTACCAACTTTTTATCTAATTCACATCTTCAGGGACTAGACCGGATCCGTCATGATTGAAGAATGACCGCATGCGTAGATAACAATTGAATACTATGTCAATACATCGAAGCTACCAGATCGACTCATGTTAGCCAAGAACTTTGTTGCATGTGATAGAAGCCAAGTCTTCTATAAATCCGTCTCCTTGCCATTTTCGCTTCCCTGTTGCACAGTTTTGCACTTTTGGAAACGCAAGAAAAAGGAAATCTCTGACATATCTGACAAGATTTCCTTCAAGGTGTATGCATCTTCAAGTTTGGTAGGCGAAGATTATTTGACTGTTAGTCAATTACATTCCGAATATACTAGAAAAACTATGTAGTGTATTGTGATCCCCAAATGGAAATCGTAACATGTAGCATTTGCATGTCTTTCATTACTAATCTCGAACGATAAATTATAATCTTCCAATCCTGACACATTCCTTTAAGTGACATCGGAAGTTGGAAGTTGCGTCCTTGTCTCTCGCAGGTGGTCGTGATAGTTTTACTATAAACCAATACTGGAGCTGCTCAGTTCTAGTGTTTGTAAGGCTCAAAGATTTCTATCTTCTGCCTTTCCTTCTTATGTCACATGTTAAATAAATCTCTAAAGAAGTTTTCTAGTTAGTGTCGGCGTCGGCGACCCGTGCAGCTACGATCCTATGCCTTCATCAATCTGAAAGTTTGATTTTCATTATCTTTAAACTCTCTTTAAGCAATTATCCTAAGTTCTTGGAGTTTATCTGCCAACCAGTTCTGCACAGTCCACTCATATCGCGAATTCTGCACCAACCAAGACGTGTACTTCCAAGAACATAATTGTATTATGGTCCCAAGTCTAAAAATATAGGACCACCATGTCCCAATGGCATCGTATTGGCCTGAATTTACAATAACAACCTCAGTCTGAAGGAGAGCAAGCCTGCATGACTACAAACCGACAGGGACTGCTATAATAGCAGAACTGGGTTTATTCATGCCATTCTTTGTTAGGAAACAAGACCTGCTATCCTCATCTTTTGTCGTTCTGTGGTTGAACGAGAAAACAATGTGGTTGGCCAGTGACAACATAAGTTTACGTGCTCTGTCATATTCCCTCCGATTCATAATAAGTGTCGTTTTAGAAAAACGCACGCTTATTAAAAAAGCTAATGAAATTATAGATATACCCTTATTAATACTCCCATGAAGTTACTTGTGAACTCCGTTTTGTGATCTATGTAATTAAGATGAGAAAGAAATTAAAGGTTAATTTTGGAAGTAAAATTATAAACATGCACTTTGAATAATTAAAATGTATCTAAAACGACACTTATTATGAATAAGAGGGAGTAACAAATTGGCAATGCCGGAGAATTAAAGAGGACGCTTGAAGCTCTTAGGTTTTGGCTACGTACCTGAATGGCAAAAAGGGCCAGTTTTCATACGGTATGTTTGAAAAGCTCCTTTCAGGTCATTATATTTTTATCACTTGGAAACTGAAGATTAAAGGAAATAAAACATGACATGGTCTACAAAGGATGCAAGACCAAAAGCACGTTTAGATGATAAATTTGGGGCGTACATTGGGTTCACTTGTTCATAAGAGTCGCTTCACGGAAAATGCAAAGTTACAAGGAGAGCACAACAATTGTTTCACAATCACACCAAAAGGGTTTACACGAAAATGGGCACTGAACTGCATTAGAATTATATACAAACATACACGACATGATTACTTCACATCATCGTTGCAAATTCTCAAAATAAAATGTTTTGGTAACAGGAACATTTTCACTTATGCCGCTTCAAACACAACTTGTTTCGAGTCACTGGTTCCTTTTGACATCCCAGAATCTTTGTCAGCAGGTTTCATGCCTGTATCATCCTGAAGCTTGAGGTTTGAGAAAGCATCACTTAATGGGTCAGAGGATTCGATTGCGTCTGTTCCTCCAGGGATACTATCAATAACTTTTGAAGTTGGGAGATGTGGGTTTTCATCTTGTAGTTCAAACTGCAATTTGTTGAACTCCACTTCAACATCCTCATCCTCAATATCAATGTATGCTGGTGTTGATTCTGTGTTTTCATGGACAAAAATCAAACAAAAAGCCAACTAAATGCCTTGCAACTTAACAAAGCATTTATTATGTAACATTTTCTAAGCTGCAGAACCATCAGAAATGGCGAGCCACAACATACCTAGAGTTTTTTCAATTTTCTTCTGTGAACCAATACCCTCCTCTAGTTCCCCTAAACAAAGCTCTACCTCCTCCATGGTGATCTTATTTTGCTTCATTGCTTGAGCTCCAATTTGGATAGCTTCTGATACCTGGTATTAAAAGATAATCATCAAGTTAATTAAGAAGAAGATACAATTTTCATCTGAAATAGTTTATTAGCTTTACAAAAGAAAATTAATCATTAGGGATCCGCTGATTTCACATCAAGATGATTTTCTCCTCTATTCCTCTTAGTCTCATATTCCCTTTTATTCCTTTTGGAGGCAAGGGAGTGAGAAACAGAGCCCAAACGGCTTGAAGTTGAGGCTGAAGCTAACTTTCTAGTCATTTTTTATGCAAAAGTTACCTTTTTTGTAGACTCAGCATTTGCAATTGCATTAAGAACTTCCTCCACTCTGTTTAAAAGAGAGGTACACTTTTCTCTACTTTCAGAAGCCAACTTCAATTGCCTTGCATGCCTCAGAGCCATCTTCTTGTTTCCAGAATTCAAAGAAGCTAATGCTGCTTTCCTCGAGCTGCAAAGAGAATCCGTATCATTAACCTTAAAGAGGACGGTATAAGCAATAAACTATGAGTGCAATTTATTACACATCATGACGTTGATCAATCACATCAATTTGCTGCTGAAGCTTTTCAGTTATCCAAATCAAATAAAGCATGTCACGGTCTAAACTTGAGATGTTAGAAATGGTTGCTGGTGAAAGGGAAACTTTGACGCCCTGCAAGCAACTACTTAACCTCAGTCTAATCGGGAATGAAAAACACAAAACAAGTAAGGTCAATTATTCTCTACAATCACACAATGCCACATCAAATCAAAATCTCAAAACCCAAATTACAAAAAGCTCCAATATCTACATTCTCCAGACATGTCATTTCTAGGTTAGCCAGAAGGAACTTAACCATCCATAAGAAGTTTCAAATTACGCATGTTCAAAATTAAATGACACTAATACAGTAACTGGAAGAAACTTTATGAAGAAAGCACAACACCTCTATCAACTCGTTCTTATTAATTGACAGATATCGAGATGTCCCAGTTCCAGAAAGATAACTCAACACTGCAGTTGCTTCATTCAATCCACCACACAAATCCTGGAACCTCTTCATGGTAATAACGCATGAAGATGTCCAATGACTTTCACATAACACTTCAACAACTTCAGCAGCTTTTTCCTATACATCAACAAAAGAAGAATCAATCACAAACGAATACAAAAAAACTTTTCAAGTAGAGATTAAAACGAAAAAACTATTCCCAGTGACAAACCAAATGTACATGCCTTCTCCAATGGCATAAGAATTAAATGATCTTGAAGCACTAGTTCGGGATTTGCAGCTGATCTAAGCACCCAATTTCTTACTTTCCTATAAAATTGAGAAACTCGGCCGGTACTTGGGTTCACGAGATCACCAATTGGCACAATATCACCTTCACTGTACATCAAAAACTGAAAAACTTTGAACAGGTAAAAACAAAGAAACAAAACTAAAAAAAGACATTAACATCTTGAGACCCATAAAGAATTATACACTTACAAGTACGTCATCGAGGCATAAAGGGTTCAGCCCTCCTCGATTAAACCACAAATTCTTGACCTTTAGTTAAAAAAGAAAAAAGAAAAAAGTCAGCCAAGGACGTCACAGAGTAACTCTAAAGGCGAAGGCTAAGAAATAGAAGTTCCTTGTAAAAATCAGTGAACCTGAGTAGGTTGAATGATAAAGACGCCGAGATGGCGGGCAATCTTAAGAATCAAATCTCTCCAGAACTGGTATTTGGACTCCCAATCGGATCTTTGCCCGCTAAAAGCCTTGAATCGGGCCGTCGACACCTCGTCGTTGTCCCAATCGGGGACTTCTTTCCCTATGAATTCCCTCACTTCATTAATCTCCATTCCTATCAGATTCTAATTTCAAGGGTTTCAGAGATCAAATTTAGGTTTTAGGTTTCAAAATTCCGAAAGCCTATCCGGTGATACCGAAACATAGAGAATTAGTTTCGGATGGCAGCCCGGGTATGTACCCGACCCATGAATTTGAATAAGACACGGCGTCGTATAGATCTAATAAGACTAATTAAAAATTGTGTTTTTTGTCATCGTTGGGCCCTAGAACAAAGCCCATGTCGACTAATTCCGTCTTATTTTGTACATGAAAAGATAACCCAATCTTATTTTGTATAAAATCATCATTAGGCTTTTGGGGATGACAAAATTCTTCGAAAAGCCTTTAACACTTAAAATTTTGAATTCGAACTTTCATACTTTAACAGGCTGTTTGGTACACTTAGAATTGAATTCATGTATGAATTGAATTGAATTCCATTAATGAAATTAGAATTGAATTGAATTTACACTGTTTGGAACAAATTTATTAATATTAGAATTGAATTCAATTAC
>JANZXV010000009.1:18054126-18064175 GCA_027576455.1 Erythroxylum roigii
TAAAGGAAGAGAGAGAAACATTTACAGAACTCCGGGTTAAATGCAAGAGGGAAAGTTAAAGGACAGATATTTAAACCAAGCGGGATGGCTGCAGAACTTTCAGAGGGGGGGAGGGGGTGATTGTCACCGTCGGATTAAATGGGCGGTTGGGATGGATTGCATGGTCGTCCATCCCAACTCGTCCTTAGTATATATACTTAATGATAGAGTTAAATATAATTTATTTGAGTGCCATTACAACATCACCACAGTCGATTGTCAGCCCTCTGGCCCCACCGGTGGCATGCTCGTCTTCATCTCCAATAACCCCTAGCTCATCGGCGAATAGCACACCCTCAAATTTAGTTGGGCTTCTCTTGCTTCTTTTTATGATTTGATTTCATGATCTGTGCTTTTGTACGTGTCGTGCTTGGGATTTTAGGATTTGTTTCAACTTGTTTTCTCATCCATCATTTGATTTCATGCTGTTGTATTTTTAATTCCAGTGTTCTATCAAACTTGTACAATATCCATAAATGCTTAACTTGAGGAACTATATTGGTTCCTTGGTGCTTGTATTGTACCTAATGGGTGGTACTAGTCTAAGTGTGTATGCTTTTGTTGCTTAACTATTTAACTCAAGAGTATTGTTTTATTTGTTCATAAAGGTCATTTTTCATAGAATATAATGTTTATGCTCTTGGATATAATTATGTGATTAAACCCTGATTTCTATTGATTAAAGCCTGCTTTGTAGATTATGCATTGTCTTCACTTGATAATTGTATTGTATAAATCACTTTCCCTACGGTAAGTTCTTTTTGCAATCAAGATATGTAAACTGGTTAATTTCGTCAGTTATGATCAAATTTTATGTTTTACATTTTTCGGTTCTAAATCTTTGTTTATGGTGAAGTTCATTTTATCAAGTTGAAAATCTTTAATATAAATGTTCTTACATTTTTTACTTAGTACTTCTTTCTACATTTTTGTACCAATGTTATTAATTACGTAATTTACATAATCATGAATATCCCACCAGCCATTAACTTGACATGGTTTTAAATAACTTTACAACACGCCTAGGTTTTCGTGTGGCAAGGTATTCCATCACCCTCATCATTGTTTGCAACTTATGGTATCAATTAGTATAAGCCTTCAATAGAAACAAATTTCTATAGGCCATTCAATCAATTAAATTCTTCCTAATTAACAAATTAAAATTGCGTGCAAAGGACCATATATATTCCACTAATGGATGCTCTGCATAAATCTTATTAAGATACCGTTAAGCAATAATATATTGTAGTATAGAGTATATATTTATCAATTATGCACATATATTGCTTATATAAGGAGAAGTTATAAGTGTAGAGTGAAGCGAAAGCATTTTAAACAATATACAAAAGATGCAAAAAGAATGGTCAATCGTCCTAACTATATAAGCAAAGAAGTTTTTAAAGAGCTCATTTCATATTGGAACTACCCAAATGTGAAGGTATGATAATTATTAGACATTTTACAAATTAAATTCATGACATATAATTAATATAATGTTTCAATATGTAGCAAATTTTTGAAACAAATATTCAAAATAGAAAACAACAAATTGAAGTGCACACAGTTGGTCCTTAGAGTTTACAAGTATTTATGTTAAGTTGGTAAGTTTTTAAATGAGCTATGATATATCAAGTTATTTCAAAATTATAATTAACAATTTTTTTCGTGGATAGCAAAATGAAAGAGATGGTAAAGCTCCACTCTCTACCACTAAAAATTATCTTGCAACTTATAAAAGTAAGCTTCGAAAAGTGTATAAGCAAGCTATTGAAGCTATAAAAAAAGAAACTTGTGAGCAGTGTTTTATCTTGTATCAAATTTCTATATTATTAGTACTTTCATTGAGATGCCCGGATTTATTGCTTGTTATATGTGTTTTTGATCCTATTGTGTTGTTGTGCTACTCATATCAAACAGTCTACGACAAATGCAAAAAAGAATGGC
This sequence comes from Erythroxylum roigii, assembly GCA_027576455.1. NCBI lineage: Eukaryota > Viridiplantae > Streptophyta > Magnoliopsida > Malpighiales > Erythroxylaceae > Erythroxylum > Erythroxylum roigii. The sequence continues at coordinate 18,056,110 of JANZXV010000009.1, forward strand.
CAATCGTCCCAATTACGTAAGCAAAGAAGACTTTGAGGAGCTTATTTCTTATTGGAACCACCCAGATGTGAATGTATGATAATAAATAGTACTTTTTACAAATTAGTTACATGATATCTAATTAATATAATGCTTTAATGTCTAGCAATTTGTTGAAACAAATATTCAAAATAGAAAACAACAAATTGAAATGCACACATCTGGTCCTAAGAGCTTTGCAAGCATTTTATGCTAAGTTGGTAAGTTCCTCGATGAGTTATAATTTATTAAAAATTTTTTAAAATTTCTAATTTTTTTTCTAAATTATAGTTAACAATTGTTTCTAATGGAAACGATTTTCCTACTTAATAGGGTTACCATATATTGTTTTGGCACAATCTCTTCCTATTTTATTTCCCTATTCTTAGGCATATTGTTAGCTATCCTTTGCTATATATTGTATCTCGATCTCCTCATTGAAATATAGAAAAGATATCAGTTCTTGATTCAATCGATTTTTTATGGTATCAGAGCAGGTTCACCACCGATCGGGCCTGAAATCTTGAAAGAAAAGAAGAAGTCTGTTCACCCGCCATTACCAAATGGCAGGTGACGACGATATCGGCGCTGGAGGGAAGAAGGAAGAAACCATCGACCACAACTCCCCTTTCTACCTACACCCCTCGGATTATCCACGACAAATGCATGTGAATGAATCCTTAAACGACAACAACTATCAAGATTGGTCACAAGAGATGCTAAACTTTCTCTTTGCCAAGAACAAAACCAGTTTCATTGATGGAACTCTAAAGAAACCCGAAGAAGGATCGCCCACCTACATGCCATGGATGAGATGTGATGCTATGATAAAGGGATGGTTAAACACGGCGATGGAGAAAGAAATAAGAGTCAGCGTAAAGTATGCTGACACGTCCGAAGAAGTCTGGAAGGATTTGAAGGATCGATTCGGAAAGGAGAGTGCCCCTCGAGCGTATGAGTTAAAGCAACTTTTATCTTCCACAAGGTAGGATGGAGCCTCGGTTTCTGCATACTATACGAAGCTAAGAGTTCTGTGGGATGAGATGGGATCTGTTATATCAATGCCTTAATGCACTTGCAATGGGTGCACGTGTAGTCAAGGAAAAAGGTTGATGGAATTAAGAGACAAAGAACACTTATATGAATTCCTTCTTGGTCTTGACAAAGAGTACTCGACGATTCGAACCCAAATCCTCACCATGAAGCCGACACCAACTCTGGGTGAAGCCTATCACCTGGCTGCCAAAGATGAATAGCAAAGGAGCGTCTCGTCTGGAAGAAAAACAGGCGTCGATGTTGCTGCCTTTCAGGCATCCACGAGACGAGAGGGGGTCACGACTGGGTGGATGAAAACAGGACAGAAAACAACCCGAAAGCCCATCACCGATAAGGCAGATCAGCACTGCGATTTCTGTGACAAAGATGGGCATGTCAAAGAAGGGTGTTTCAAATGAATAGGCTACCCGGAATGGTGGCCGGGAAAAGGGAAGACCGAGAAGAGCAAACCGAGGGCAGCCTTGGTTGAGAATGAAGAGAGTCCGGTAACAGGTCTAAGCAAAGAGCAATATCAACAGTTCCTGCACCTGTTTGCAGGAAAGAATCCGTCAAAACAAGGTGGTGCAGGACCTACGACAAACATGGCAGGTAGATTGAGCGAAGGTAACAAGTGGGTTATTGACTCAGGTTGTACCGAACACATAACCGACAGATCTGATTTATTTACTAATCGTGTTGAAAGTGCCAACGAGTTGCCAATTACCATTCCTAATGGTGACTCCATTCCCGTCATGGGAAAGGGAACGTGCAATATACCGGGTGGAACCACCATTGACAACGTGTTATATGTTCCCAACTTTACTTGTAGTCTCTTATCTGTACACAAGTTGGCAAAGGAACTACAAAGTGCCGTAACATTTTTCCCGGATTTCTGTGTTGTGCAGGACTTGAGCTCGAGGAGATTGATTGGAACGGGTGAATGTAGGCAAGGGCTTTACTGGATGGATATGGTGGGAGAGGAAAGAAAGGCATTGGCAGTCGCGAGTAGTCTGTGGCACAAGCGGTTAGGCCATGCATCGTTTAGCAAGCTTTCTCATTTGAATTTTGTTAAAGACGGTACTTTAAACTCTAAGGATATTTGTTGTGACTCTTGTTTGAGAGCCAAGTTTTCTAGACTCCCTTTTCCAGTCAGTTCAATAAAAACTAAAGATTGCTTCGAATTGTTACATTGTGACATTTGGGGAAAATATAGAACACCCACGCTTACACGAGCGACCTATTTTCTAACCATTGTTGACGATTTTAGTCGCTCAGTATGGGTTTTTCTTTTGAGGCAAAAATCTGAGGCCAGTGATTGCTTAGTTTCTTTTCACAAAATGGTCAAAACCCAATTCAATAAGCAAGTTAAAAGAATTAGATGTGATAACGGGGGTGAATTCACATCTAACAGAATGGAGAGTTTCTATTCAGAACATGGCATTCTTCTTGAAACAACATGCCCCCATACTCCTCAACAGAACGGTGTCGTTGAAAGAAAACACCGTCATCTCCTTGAAACTGCTAGAGCCATCAGATTTGAGGCTAATCTGCCCATACGGTTTTGGGGAGAGTGTGTTATGACAGCAGCCCACATCATAAATCGTCTCCCATCCACCACTTTAGATAACCAAACCCCATATGAAATAGTGTATGGTCACAAGCCTGATTACGATCACATGAGAATCCTTGGATGCCTCGCATACTATCGCAGCACCGAAACGAAGGGTGATAAGTTCGAGGAAAGGGGGAGACCGGGGGTATTCATGGGATATCCACGAGGGACAAAGAGGTACAAAATTTATGATGTAAAGAACTGTAAGATGGTGGTGTCAAGAGATGTCAAGTTTGTTGAAAACATCTTCCTATATAACACTGCAGCAAAGATAGAACAAGATGATGAATCTGAAATTTTCGACTTTCCCTCATGGTATTACGACGAGAAAACAAGCAATCAAGCTCCAAGAAGTGATGAAAGGGATGATAGCGATGACGGCATACACGAGAACAAAGGTGTTGAAGAAACCAGCATGCACGAAAATGTGCATGATGATCAAGTACCTGACGACGACGAACAACAACGGAATAATCAAGAGGCAGGCTTCCCACCAGAAACGCAGAGTCATAATCAGAACCCGATCAGAGAAAATAGAAACAGAACTCGATCGGTACGTCTCGAGGATTACGTTGTTGACCTCCCACCATCGATAGACACGCCTACACCCGTTACCAATCAAGGCTCCTCAACTTCGTCCTCAACGGTACATCTCATAGCAAATTTTATATCTTATAAAAATTTTACTGATTCTCACAAAGCTTATCTGTCAGCCATTGGTTCAAATGATGAGCCCAAGACTTTTAAGCAAGCTGTGCAGGAAAAGGCTTGGAGAGATGCCATGAAAAGAGAGATACAAGCCCTTGAAGCCAACAACACTTGGACCCTCGAAAAACTACCCAAGGGAAAACGAGCTATTGACTCCAAATGGGTCTACAAGATAAATTACAGACCGAATGGGGAGATAGAACGATACAAAGCCAGATTAGTGGCCAAAGGATTCACTCAACTTGAAGGGGTGGATTTTCATGACACGTTCGCTCCGGTTGCCAAATTGGTTACCGTTCGAACCATTCTTGCCGTTGCCATCAAGAAGGGTTGGATTATGCATCAGCTTGACGTTAACAACGCCTTCCTCCATGGCGACTTGGACGAGGAGGTTTATATGAAAATCCCGCAAGGCTTCAACAAGGGAAACGAGACTAAGGTTTGTAGACTCCGGAAGTCTCTCTACGGTCTAAAGCAGGCTTCCAGAAATTGGTACCACAAGTTCACAGCAGCCTTGGGTGAGGTTGGTTTCAAGCAATCACGTGCCGATCATTCCCTTTTCATATTCAAAAACAAAACCTCATTTGTGGCAGCACTCATTTATGTAGACGACTTCATAATTGTGGGAAATGATTTGGAGAAAATACAAGGGACCAAGACCTTCCTGGATGCGAAGTTCAGTGTAAAAGACCTTGGGCCTTTAAAGTACTTCTTGGGGATAGAGGTGGCTCGCACGAAAGAAGGAGTAGTCCTTAGCCAAAGGAAATATACTTTAGAAATCTTGAAGGACAGTGGTATGATGGGGTGCAAGCCTTGTGCTATGCCCATAGAACAAAACTCCAGACTTGCAAGAAATAATGAAGAAGCTCGAGTTGATGCCGGCATGTACCGTCGACTAATAGGCAGACTCCTCTATTTGCAAGCCACAAGACCGGACATTGCTTACTCAGTAAACGTGTTGAGTCAGTTCGTGTCTGATCCTCGACAAAGTCATATGAATGCAGCCATGAAAGTTTTGCAATATCTGAAATCGACTCCAGGCCAGGGAATTCTTTTCCCAAAAGAAGGAGGTGACAACCTTGTTGCCTATACTGATTCTGATTGGTTGGGCTGTCCCGACACGAGACGATCAAGGACCGGTTATTTGTTGCTCTTGGGAGGTGCGCCCATCTCGTGGAAATCGAAGAAACAATCGGTGGTGTCGCGGTCCTCTGCGGAAGCAGAGTATCGGGCAATGGCCACTACTGTTAGCGAAGTGTTGTGGCTACGATGGCTATTGAAGGAGTTGGACGTTGAACAAACCAATCTGACTCAACTGTTTTGCGATAATCTGGCAGTAAAACATATTGCTAACAACCCGGTGTTCCACGAACGTACGAAGCACGTTGAGATGGATTGTTACTTCGTCCGTGAAAGAGTAGAGTCTAAAGAGATCGAGCCCATCTATATAGACACCAAATCCCAGATCGCAGATTTGTTCACGAAAGCACTTGGAGCAAGGCAACTTAGAATCCTACTCGACAAGCTGGGCACTTGTGACCTTCATGCTCCAACTTGAGGGGGAGTAATGGAAACGATTTTCCTACTTAATAGGGTTACCATATATTATTTTGGCACAATCTCTTCCTATTTTATTTCCCTATTCTTAGGCATATTGTTAGCTCTCCTTTGCTATATATTGTATCTCGATCTCCTCATTGGCATATAGAAAAAGATATTAGTTCTTGATTCAATCATTTTTTTTGTTTCAACGTATAGAAAAATGAAATAGAGGATAAAACTCCACTTTCTAATATTAAAAAGTATGTTGCAACTTATAAAAGAAAGCCTGAAAAAGTGTACAAGTAATTTACTGAAGCTATAAGGGAGAAAATTGTGAGTAATGTTTGTCTTGTAATAATTTTCTATATTGTTGCTACTTTTGTTGAGATGCCCAAATTTATTACTTATTATATGTGTTTCTGATTTCATTTCATTTGTTTTTTATATTGTTAATTTGTTCTTCTTGTTAAAACTGAATTATTTCTAGTATAAATGGAATTAATTAAAGTAGGGTTTTTGCAATCATATATGGTACTTACATTCATTAGTGTGATTGGAAATTTTCTTTTATAGGCTCGCATTGAAAAATTGCAGAAGGAAAATGATAGTCAAAAGCTTGTTGAAGTTGTGGTTGATACGGGAGTGATAAGGAATCTTGTATTCCTCCAAACCATACACATCAACATTAAGAATATCATGGGACAAATTTTCTTATTTCACTATTATTGTACATTATCTTGTTATCTTTTTTGTCGAGATTGTTAGCTTATGTTTATATTTTTTGAATTTGTTCAAAAAAAGAATTAAATTATGGTGTTGTTAGTTTTTGAACTATATTATTTGTATTGATTAAATTAAGGTCGTAATAAAGTAATTAGTATTTCATTCTTTAGATTTATCAACCAGTTTGTGAGCATAATAGTTTTACAATTTTAATATACTTCTTATTTCTTTTTCTTTTGTAAGAAGGTGATGATTATGAGTAGATAAGGAGGTACTTAATGAAATATTTTGGAGCACTCATACATATTGGTTTTGTTTAGTTTTTGGATTAATTCACTTATATTAGATATGAAATAGAGGAAGATAATGTAGGTGAATATTTTAGCTAGTTATTTTTTGCTTTTGTATTTTTGAATAAGTTATAGGTTGAATTATACACTATGGACTATACAAACATATATAAATGCATTTTTTGGTCATTTACATTTGATAGTACGTATGCAATTAATACATACATTAATATATGTACATTACTTTTAATGTATATATAGAAGTTGCCTTATTCAAAATTTTTGACAATATTATTCATTATGTTGTCTAATAAATTTTTTTTGTTACTTACACCTCTAGCAGTGCCACTTTTGTTGTCTTAATAAAAAGGCAACAATAACTGTATTTACAGTAACACTTTTGTCTGTTGCTGGTTTATATGTATATTTCATTAAAAACTTTAAGAAATTGAGCACTATGATAAAAAAATTTATAATTTATTATCCCAAATATAAAGAACTATCTTCTAACTCATTCTTAAAATACGTTTTCAACTAAAAATAATAATAGATAAATTTAGTGTACCTTAATTAAAGTCATACGTATTTTTCACACTTGCAACTATTGTTGTTTCTTTTTGATGTAACAGGCTAGCTGCCAGCTTATGCATATTGTCAAAGGTTAGCTCAAATAGAGACTTTAGAGAAATAGGAAAAACAACTTTTTCTTCTTCTTTTTTGCGTGACATAATATATTTCTTTCTTTTTGTGCTACACTTAAATGGTTTTTGCACAATTCACAAACATGTGTGTCATATGTAGTAATCGTTGACATTATATGTTTCCTTTTAATTTATATGATAATATAAATGTCACCATAAATAATAAAGTTTTTAAACGTGTGAATTATGGATTTCTTGTAATTATTTTTTTTTAGATTCGAGGAAACCTTCCAGGTGGGCCAAGCGGGCTCACCTCTGAGAGCCAAGCGGCTACACCCCATCATGGAAGACCTTATTAGTTCTCCACTCATAGATAAAACCTCCATTCATAGATAAAACCTCGGCTGCCCCAGGCTCTTATAAGAGGGGCTAGCGAGAAATCGAACCTCAGACCTAACCAAAGCCAAGCTCTGCTCTCAACCATCTAGTCACGTAACGATTTCTTGTAATTATAATAATTATAAATAATAAAAATAAATTATGAATTGTATTGGTGAATTGAGCAGTAAGAATACATCTTGTCAATGCCTACAATTTCTACAAAGTCGAAGATGTGAGTTGTTAAACAGTCAAGATACTTATTAAACTTTCTTAATATTAAATAGTTTGAATTTATCATTTAATTTTGAATTGTAAATTTATTAAGAATTTTTTAAAAAAACATTTCTGATTTATTTTATATATAATTAGAATTTTATCTAGTTTACACTAAAAATTAGCAATTAATATGTTTTAGTCTTTACAAAATTACATGTTATGAAAACTTAATTTTTGATCTATTTTTAAAATTTTGACAATTAAATAATACAAAATTCACTAATATCCAAAATTTGAAAGCTCTCTTATTTCTTTGATAATTAAATCTTTGAGCATTCTAAATGCTCCTTCTTCTTTGAAAATGAAAGCTTTAAAATGCTTATTTGTCTTTGGTGATAAAAGTCTTTCAATGTGTCAAATGAAAACAATACATCTCATCCATGTTCTTTGTCATTTCATCCCACTTCCTTGACTATTCAGCTCGCTAACTTTACTGTATCACAAATAATGTGAAAGTTAGCCAAGTTTCGAGTCCGACTAGCACATACCTATGATCTAGTCCGTTCGTGTATGGGAATAAACTTCTGGAAAGCACATAATATTTGACAATCTAACCAAAAGCCAACCGTCAACTTTTAGTTTGAGAGATTGTTATTTCTGAATCTGACAATCCATAGCACTGTGATAGAGACGATCAAATGGGAATGGAGCCATAACTCAGGATAACCTCAATAATCAACTCACGATAACCTCAAAGTCAATTCATAAGCTAGCTAGTACTTTACATAACCACATTTAATGTATCCGTTGAAAAAAATAAATCAATAAAAAGATGGCAAATATATTAATTGATGAAGGGACTTCTTTATTAGACTCAATTGTAAATCAAATACTAAAAAC
>JANZXV010000009.1:18064275-18076533 GCA_027576455.1 Erythroxylum roigii
AATTATCAAAACATAAAGGGATTTTTATTTGTCAACCACCATTGGTCCAACAGAAGTTTCTAAAAGATGAAGTTTCTTTTTCTGTGATAATATTTTTCTTTTCTTTTATATTATACTAAAATACTTTTTCCACAAATATGCCTTTTTAATTTACATAATAATGAAAAATCTCATTATAAATAATTAAAAAACTTTAAAATGTAAATTAGTAATTTTATTGTAACTATGATAATTATAAATAATAATAATTGTATTATAATTTCACCAATGATTAGAAATCGTAATTTAAAATTTTGGTAATAATATTATAAAAAATAAAGTTTTTATGAAAATAATATATAAAATAATATAACTCTTAAAGATATGGCCTAAGTCGAGAAGTAAATTCTTCTAAAACTCTTCTAATTTATTAGATTGAAGGTTCAAAGAGAGTTGCAGTTTTTCACAATTTTAAAGCTAGTTTGTCATGAGTGAAAGTACATTAGAATCTATAATTAACTTAACTTTGAGTCATTGATTCATCAAGTAATTTATTTATAATTTATAGATTATTAAAGACACTGAACCATTTATTCATTACATATGAAAAAGGACAAGTAAAAATTTGATGATTTTAATAAAAGTCACTCATCTTCTTATAGGCTGAGAGGTTCTAATTTATGAATCTAAAAATCAATATCACCATAATAGAGATGATTAAATGGGAATGGATTCACAACCCTTATAATTGTCTATCAAGAAATGAGCTATTATCATAATCATCAAGTCTACACATGTGTAGTACTAATGCACCATAATTATCAATAAGCAAGATATAAGGCGATTGTGGATATTATTGTTAAATGAATCTAGTAACCTTTCTTGTTAATTTTTACAATAAACATGCTTTCCCTCTATTCCCTACAGTTCACTAGTCTCTAAGAAGAGCTTCCATGGAATCCATAATCCCTCTTCTTATTTTTCTTCTTCTTGCTTTCTTGTTCTAGAATCCTCACATCGTCTCCTATATATAGTTGTGCTTCCTTCTCTCCCTCCCTCGTCTATCCCTACTTCTCTAAAAAATCTCCTCCTTCTATAGAGAGTGAAGTAATTTCCTATTGGCTATTCTTCTTACCTTATCTTTTGTTATTAATTTAGGGTATTGTCTTTTAAACTGTTCCTTGCTTAATTTTAGTCTTTAAACTTTTTAAGCTTATAGTTGTCAGAGCAGCAAAAAGTAGTCTAAAGGCTCTATACTAAGTTACCTTTCCATCCCTCCCCTCTAAGCAAGTCATAACTAGAGAAACCTTAAGAAAATGTATGTTTGAGAAAAAAAGAGGAAGCATCTTTGAAAAGTCCCAACATCCAAATGAACTAGAGAAGGGTAGTAGGGGGAGCTTTTGATACTTCCTTGTACTATTGCCCCTGACCACAATTGAGGGATAAGCCATTATTTCATTTAACTTAGAAGTGCTAAAAGAGGGAGCCAATAGTTAGAACATCTCGATCAACTTCTTCTTAGATAGAAGGCCCCCATTTTTAATTATAGATATAAAAAATTTGGAGAGGAAAAAGACACAAGAAGTGTTGATTTCTAAATATAACTATGTATTATTCAAGTTTTCAACAAAAAAGGAGGCCAAAGGACTAGTTGGGATAGGTCTATGGAATATTCACAACTTTCCCATCTTCCCTTATATATGGAGACCAAGAATTAGCCTAAATAAAATTAAACATGAGAATATACCAATTTGGGTGAACATACACAATGTTCCATTAGATTGTTGGTCGATCAAAGGATTAAGTTTGTTAGCTAGTTAAATTGGGAAGCTCTTATGCATGGATGAAACAACTGTTAGGAGAAAAAGAATTGGATTTGCTAAGCTTTGTGTTAATGTGAATCTGAATAAATTTCTACCTAAAATAATACCATTAATGAGATTTTGTAAGGATGAAAAGATATTTAAGGACTTAGTTTTGGTGTCCTATCACTAGAAACCTTCCTTAAAATAATAAGAGAAATAGTACAGAGTCATTTGAAGGAAATTTGATAGAGGTGACTATGTGGAACTAATGGGGTTAGATGAATAACAGAATGAACTCAAAATTGTTGATGCATAACAAAAGGACAAAGAAATTGAACAAAATTAAGAAACTGTATAAACTAGAATATCACCCGAGGATAAGAGAAGAATAACTCAAAGGGAAATAAGTTAAATCTTGGAAGCAGGGAACACAAGCGGAAAGAAGTTTTCCAACTAACTGAAATTACAGAAGAAATGGTAAAAATGATAGAGACCCTAAGCACCACTGGAAAGAAGGAGTGTCAACTGGAAAAATTTAATATAAGAGAAAGATTAGCAATTAAAGATGTAGCAGAGTAGAATTTGGATGAGTTCTACACTGATAGTAGAAGGAAAGCATGAAGAAGAATAAAAATAAAGGATCCAAGCCCAAACCTTAATTGTGGTGTTAATAATGTCATTGAATATTAAAGATATCAACTGCCTTAAATCAATAGCATTGAACAAAAAATTTTGAAGCTAAGCCATCAGTTATTGGCTTGATGGAAATAAAAATTAGATTGGAAAATACATTTAAGTTTAATATTTTTAGGAATCATTAAACTTTCCCACCCAATCATCAACACCACCATTATGGTCGCAGAAATGTGGCTTATGACTTTAGGGAAGTCATATTGACTTTGCTAGATTCCAGTGATTAAATGGTTTTTGCGTTAGAAAGGATGATAAATAATTATAATGCAAACATAACCTTTGTGAATGGATCAAATTTTAGCTTCTAGAGAAAGCATCTATGGGAAAAATTGGAGCACAATCATTTAATAGTATAAAGCCCTTGACTCATTATGGTTGACTTTAATAGAATACTTTATGGAGATGAGGTTGAGGGAAATATGGGGCTAAGAAATTTCAATAATGACTTCAAGGAGTGTTTATAAAATATAGAAGTTACATATTTGAAGCTAAAGGGATGTTTCTTTTCTTGGAGTAACAATCAAACTTCAAAATGGAATTTGAGAAATAAATTAAATAGGGCACTTATTAATGAATAATGTTTGGATGAATTTTCTGAGGGCAAAGAAATCTTTATGTCTGATAACTCTCCAATTATTGTACAAGACATGGGTATTAGAAGGAGAAGGAACTGCCCATTTAGATTCAATAATTTAGCAAGGATTCATGTTTTAATAATGAAACTTTTAGGGGAATGGAGCATGAAATGTAGGGTTATAAAGCTTTTATTTGTGTAAAGAAGTTAAACTTGATCAAGTACGAGCTAAAGACATTTAGTGCCAAGGGATCTATAGAAACTGAAAAGAGTGTAGACAAATCTAATAAGAGAATTGTCCAAATCCAAGAAGCCTTATACCTACTACTAAAATACCCTTATTTGAGTGAAAAAGAAAGAATAGTAATGAATGAATACACATGAGAAACCTCAACTCATAATTCCATACTCAAACAAATAGCTAGGATAAGTTGGATGGATGATAGGGGATACAGATACAAAGTATTTCCATAATTCCGTTAAGGTCAAAAGCATTTCTAAGAGAGTCATCTCACTATCAAGATGAAATAATGAAATTATATCCTCCTAGGAGGAACTGAAGGATAAAGTCTTTAGATTCTTCAAATGATCTCTTCATATAATAACTAGAAGCAAATCCTTAGTAATCTTGCTAAGGTCCTTCATCAACTATCAGACAAATATGGAAATGGAGGAGTTATTAATTATAACTTTCACTACTAAATATATGGAAAAGAGTGATCTTTGAATTAAACCCTACAAAAGCAACAAGTATAGATGGTCTTAATGGAAACTTTACTAGAATGCATGACCTTTGATAAGGAATATGTTAACATAAGCTACATTGGAGTTATTTGCGAATGGTAAGATTCTTAAAGAAGTTAAACAGACCTTTATATGTTTGATACTAAAGTTCCACAACCCTAGTCCTCTTGGAGACTTAGGTCAATATCAAGTTGTGACTTTCTCTATAAGATAATCCCAAATTTGCTAGCTTAATGGACAAGAAAGGTGAGGAGTAGTATGATTATTTAACACATGGGGCTTTCTTAGAGGGAAGATAGATTGGGGATAATATTTTGATAATGCATTAGTTATTTAGTGTTATTCAAGGACAAATTCACCTAAAATATATATATGCTCTAAAGATAGATATTCAAAAAGCATATATAATTAGCTGAGACTTCATTATATAGGTAATAAAAGTATTTGAATTCCTAAAGAATTTAGGAATCAGTAAAGGAATGCTTAATCTCCACCTCCTTTATTATTAATAACGCATGCCTTTGATTTAGTTACAATAGTCAACCCCATGATTTTACCAACATATTTTTAGCCTTGAAATCTTCTACTGTATAATTATATTTCCATGTTTATACTTTCATCACTTGTACAAATAGTTGTGCAAATCTCTTATAGAAATATACAAACAAAGCAATTATCTTCTTCATCTATCTTTCATGGTATCAGAGCCCACAATCTAGTCCTCTACCCAACCTTCCCAAACACTTCCGACAATTACATAATTCATATCTTCACAATTTTCAAACTAATCACCTTTTTTTTCAAGAATCACTAAACCTATTAGACTTCCCAGCATAACCATTAACACATATCTTCGTCAACTTCACTTCACAAATCTTCAACACAGTTACCACACAGAAAAATCTCAACATACACTAATGGCCACACAACATACACTAATGTCCTAACTTGATTGCTCCAAATAAGATAACTCCAATTATTTTATTTGGACCAATCAAGTTAGGGCAATATTACGTACCTGCAACCTACTGGAACACATCGACGGCACGCTTGCACCACCACCACCATCAACTACTACATCGCCAGCAAACACTACATCGCTTGACTGGGACAAACATGATGGCTTGGTTTATAATGAGCTAACCGCTACTCTGTCGCTAGCAGTGTCCTCTCTGGCCCTCGGATGTATTACTGCCCACCAGCTGTGGACTAGACTAGAGACCTACTTCTTACAGCAGACGACAACCCAACGCTCTCTCCTTCGTCACCGATTGCACACCACCAGGAAAGGTAACGCCTCAATCTCCGAATATCTCACCACTTTGTCCTCAATATCGCAGGATCTTGCCGCAATAGGAGACCCAGTCCCGGATGAAGATCTAGTTGTCCTCGCCCTCAATGGTTTACCAGCAGACTATGAAGCCTTTGTCACCGCCATAGAGAATCACGAGGTCCAACCTTCCTTCACCGAGCTTCGAGCCAAGCTTCTCCTTCATGAGCAGAGGCTGTCGCTGTTCCACTCACCATCTCCATAAGACCCTGAAGTCGCCTTCACAGTTGCACGCATCAGCACCCGTGGACGAGGTGGACGAAGGAACCACCAAACCCACTGATCATCTTACCAAAATCAGTCGGTCTTTCCTAAAACTACCCATCACCAAAACTCTGGATCACCGACCCACTTAAACCATCCAACCCACTTCAACCCAGCCCACGTCCCTTCCTTTCCAGCCCAATCCACCAACTCCTTCTATCAAGCCCACCAACCCCACTTCAACTACCATCCAGCCCAATCCAAATCATTTCCCTTAGCCCACCTTCAATCTTTTCAGCCCAACCCTAATACAAAATCAAACTATACCAATACACCTCCCCTTTGTCAAATTTGCTACAAAATAGGCTACACAGCTGCTAAATGTCGTTTTAGATATTCCAACTCTAGAAATGCCCAACCACACACTAACCTAAACACATTTCATAGTGCATTCTCTGCTATAAACATCAATAATCACCTAAATACTTCTAATCTCACCACTAGCACTATCACTAAATGGCTTCCTGATACTGGTGCCTCTGCTCACATAACACCCGACCCACAACTCCTAGACAATGCTGAGCCCTATAATGGAACAAATCAAGTATTTGCTGGTAACGGCAAAGCCCTCTCTATCACTTCCACTGGCACATGCACACTCACTCACCATCCAAAATCTCTTTACCTTAATCATGTTCTACTTGTTTCGCAAATAACCACTAATCTTTTATCTGTTGGTCAATTTGTCACTGATAATTTATGTTCCATCGAATTTAACCCCTTTGGTTATGTTGTGAAGGATCTTCAAACCCAGACACCCCTTCTTAAGGGTAACATCCATGGCATACCTAGCACCTTCACAATCCAATTGCTCTTACTGCTCAAACGGTCCCTCCTGCAATCTGGCATCAACGACTTGGTCATCCCTGCCATACCACAACCTCTAGTTTGTTTCGAAGTCTCTCTAATAAACCTTATGTAATAAAATCCTATACTTCATGCCTTCAAGGTAAAAGTACTAGACTTCCTTTTTCCTCATCATCTCGCGAATCAACAGCTTTATTACAGCTCATTCACTGTGATATCTGGGGACCATCCCCAATTTTATCTCTCTCTGGGTATCGATACTTTATTTTTTTATTGATGATTATAGTCGTTTCACATGGATATACCCATTAACCCATATATCACAAGCTCTTGATCAATTTCGCCATTTCAAAATCACCTATGAAAACTTACTGTCTGCCACAATCAAAGAATTACAGACTGATGGGGCACCTGAACTCATCAAAGGTCCCTTTGCTCAGTATACATCCAATAATGGCATAACCAACGACATTTCTTGTCCCCACACACCTCAACAAAATGGTGTTGCTGAATGCAAAATTAGGCACATCACAGAAACAGGTCTTACCTTACTCCTCCATGCCCACCTACCAAAAACATTCTGGTATGAAGCCTTTTCAACAGTTGTCTACCTAATCAATCTTCTCCCTACACCAGTACTCCTCAATAAAACACCTCATGAAGTCTTGTTCTGTACCAAACCTAATCTTACACACTTAAGAGTTTTTGGATGTGCTTGCTTTCCCTTCCTTGGCTTAACACGGTCTGATAAGCTCAGTCCTAAGGACAAACCATGCATTTTTATTGGGTATTCTTCTCAACATAAAGGTTATCAGTGTCTTGACCCTACCACAAATAAAATCCATCTCTCTCGACATGTTCGTTTCGTTGAAACCCAATTTCCATACAATGATTTCACCACTCCACCACCTTAAATACACTCAACTCCCACAATAACCTTACCATTACCATTACAAACACAAACCTCATCTACTCATCATCAATTATCACCACACCAACCCTTACACAACCAATCATCTTAACAAACCCATCATCCCATAACAACTCGCACTCACACAAATACCAGAAAGCCACGAAATTTTCCAGATCATGTTACCTTTCATACTACCAACTCCTCACCTGATCCTCCTGACCCCGCTTGTTATACGCAAGCCAAAAAATTCCCCTATTGGTGTCAGGCTATGTCAGACGAACTTCAAACTCTCCGTCGAAATAAAACCTGGACTCTTGTCCCACCACCAACTAATGCCAATATAGTAGGTTGCAAATGGGTCTTTAGAACTAAAAGAAAACCTGGTGAGACAATCGATCATTACAAAGCCCGCCTAGCAGCTAAAGGTTATCACCAATCACCCGATATCGGTCAACAATGCTCTCTCCAATTCTTGGCCCATCCGTCAATTAGACATCAACAATGCCTTCCTTCATGAAAATCTTCACGATCCAATTTACATGCTTCAACCTCCAGGATTTGTAGATCCTCAATATGCTCATTATGTCTGTCATCTTCATAAAGCTCTTTATGGTTTAAAGCAAGCACCCCGTGCCTAGTTTCAACGTCTAAGCCAACAACTTTTAGACCTCCAGTTCATTCAATCCAAATCTGACACCTCTCTTTTCATTCACACTACTTCCACTACTACTACTTTGGTGTTGGTTTATGTGGATGATATACTGGTTACTGGCTCTTCCCAATCCTTCATTACCACTCTCATAGACAATCTACATAACACTTTCTCATCAAAGATCTGGGTCCTCTTTACTACTTTCTTGGAACTGAAACCACTACCACATCAAATGGCTTTCTCCTTACCCAAATAAAATATACCAAAGACCTCCTTTCTCGTACCAATCTTGATCAATCTAAACCCACACCAACACCGATGACTCCTACCTTACCCCCCTCCAAAAACCATGGAATCCCACTTTCATACCCAACTGAATACAGAAGCACCGTTGGTGCTCTCCAATACCTTTGCCCCGTCCTGATATTCAATTTGCAGTCAACAAAGTCGTTAAGCGAATCCTCCGGTATCTATGTTCCACCATCTCTCATGGTTTCAGATCACCAACACTTACCCTCGTAGCCTATTCTGATGCTGACTGGGCAGGATGTCCCGATGATCGTTGCTCCACCTCTGGCTATTGTGTATACTTGGGCCCTAATCTTATTTCTTGGAGTGCTAAGAAACAACCTACAGTTTATTGCTCCAATATTGAAGCTGAATATCGGAGTATTGCACTTGCTTCAGCAAAAGTATGTTGGATTACATCACTTCTTCATGAAATTGGTCTTTCCACCCCACTACCAACACTATGATCTGACAATCTTGATGTCACTTTCCTCACTGTTGATCCTATTGCTCATGCTCACACAAAACACATTGAAATAGATATTCATTTTGTTCGTGATTTGGTTGCTAAAAAGTCTCTCTTCGTCCGACATATTTCGGCCAAGGAACAAATTGTAGATGTCATGACTAAACCCTTACCTACCACCGCTTTTCGCCAACTATGAGACAAACTCACTGTGGCATCAACCTTGAGCTTAAGGGGGGATGATAACGTATGCCTTTGATTCAGTCATAACAGTCAACTCCATAATTTCAATAACATATTTTTAGCCTTGAAATCTTCTACTGTATAATTATATTTCCATGTTTATACTTTCATCACTTGTATAAATAGTTGTACAAATCTCTTATAGAAATATACAAAAAAACAATTCTCTTCTTCATCTATCTTTCAATTATACTAGTGAATGAGGAACCTACTAAATTCTTTAAGGTGGAAAAGGTCTAAGAAAAGGAGATCTTATACCCTCTTATCTATTTATCATACGTATGGAGGTATTGACTACATTGGCAAGATACAATATCTCCTTAAATCCTCACTTCTATTACTATAGCATGTACAAAGAAATTGGATTGTTCAGCTTAGATTTTGCAGATGACCTCCTAGTTTTCTCTAAAGCTTATGACAGATCAATAGTTACTTTAATGACATCATTTCATCTGTGAAAGAATTATCTAGATTAAAAGTAAACTATAAGAAAACCCATATGATTGTCTCTTTAAAAGTCTCTAATGAAGCTGATTGGGTATCAAGGATATCTGGCTTTCAAACTTCCTTATACTTTTCTAGGGATTCTTTTATCTATAAATAAATTGCAATATAGAGATTGTATCTTATTAATGGAAAAGGTTCATAAAAGTCTTGGATCCTAGTGTAATAATGTTCTTTACTATGCTAAAAGATTAATGTTTATAAAGTCAACTTTGAATTCCTTATGTGTATATAGGTCAGGTCACATCTTCCTCTCCAAAGTCATTATCAAGTTATTGGAAAGATTGATGAGAAGATTTTTATGGGGAGGAAAGAGATATGGAAGATCAATAGAGAAAGTAAGAATTCAATAAACTTTTTAATGAGGGAAGATTATGGATAACCCCTGTGGGTTTGATTAACTAGGTGCTCATTGTTAAAAGATTATAAAGATTACTTGAGAACAATAACACCTTATAAATTAAATGGGTACACATGTAC
The DNA here is from genome assembly GCA_027576455.1 of Erythroxylum roigii. Classification (NCBI taxonomy): domain Eukaryota; kingdom Viridiplantae; phylum Streptophyta; class Magnoliopsida; order Malpighiales; family Erythroxylaceae; genus Erythroxylum; species Erythroxylum roigii. Next base: position 18,074,018 of record JANZXV010000009.1, read on the forward strand.
TTCATAAAGGATATAAGCTTATAAGAGGTGTAAATAAGGCCAAATTTCTCTTGATTCATGGCTCAACTTATGAAGCTGAGAGACATTCTATTAGATTTCTTTAAATAAAAGATAGGGATGGAGAAAGAGCTTTCCTTCACCATGAAATTGGAGTAAAATGGGGTCGTTATACCAGTCCAATCTCTTTTTTTCCTTACACGGGATAGAAAAGTACCTAAAGAAACTACACAATCTCAACTGTATCCATCACTCTCTACTAACGACAAGTTCTGCGGTAAAGTACACCTTGCATCTCGTAATGTAAAAGATCCATAATAGCTAGCTGAGGATCCTGGAGGAGAGACAGTCCTGGGCTTGCAGAGTAGGCTTGAGTAGCCAAACGATCAACGCACTGGTTACCTTCGCGATAGATGTGATGAATTTGAACCTCCACGCTTGGCGAATTAACTTGCGAATACCTTCCACCAAAAAATGATGGTTAAACATATGAGGATTCGAAGAAGAAAGGATGTTAATAACCTCCAGTGAGTCAGTTTCGACGACCACTCGGCGATAGCCAAGGTCCCAAGCCAAGGTTAGCCCTAATTGTACTCCCTATAATTCAGCTTTCAAAGGCGAACTCGCACATAAATTTTGAACAAAGCCACCACACCATCGCCCCTGGTAGTCTCGCAGCAAACTGCCTGCTGTAGCTCTGTGTGATCCACTTTGCACTGCCCCGTCAGTGTTGAGTTTAATCCAACCGTCTGGTGGTTTGTTCCAATGCACTAAATTACGTGCAACTAGACTCTGGTTCTCTGAAACACGCAGCTTTCCATCTCCCTAGCTCTTAATAACCAGTCGACATAATTCAGCACGATTAGAGTGTCATCTGCTGGCCAGACAAAGTCGATCTCAAAGATGCTTTTATTTCTCTATTGTTATAGAAACCAACATGTGACTTCAAAAATTGTGGCCCACTCAACCTGCTGCCATAAAGACTGCTTCTGAAGGTTAGTAAGCACCCAAGTCCCCGCGTCTTGATGAAAAAAATCCTGTATGCGCCTCCTCGGGGGAAATTGTCTCCAAAAAGACCAACCCGTTGACAATCTCGAATTGCATGTAAGATTGTCTCGTCCTGCCCACAATAAGAACAGCTGCTATCCACCGAAATATGTATTACTACTCGTTGCTGATTGGTCAGAAGTTTCCGCTGGGCCAGAAGTCAAAGGAAAGATCGGATTCGTTGAGGGCCCGTCCATTTCCAAATTAACTCCCATACCCTACTCGAGGCATTTGGAATGCTATTTTTTATTAAGTCATACGCCGAAGCCACTGTGAAACCTTTTGTGGGATGTAGGATCCCACGTCAATTTGTCCTCCACCTGGCTGTGAGGATGTATTATTGCAATAATCCGACTGTTGGAATAACTGCCAATTCTATTGCCCGTGCTCATTTGTGAACTTAGCGAGAGTAGCATTGCGAGCACTTTTAGGAATTGGGAGGGTCGCCACTGATTTTAAAGGCCCCCAGTCTTCCACCTAATTATCTAACCAAAATGAATACGTCTTCCATTGCCCACTATCCACTTCATTCCTTGGCGCAGAAATTGCCAAATGGCCGCTATCCCCCTCCAAGTCACTGAAGCACCACGTCTATCTAAAGTTTGGGGAAGATGATAAGGATCAACCTAATATTTGGCCCGCAGGGTTTGCACCCATAAGGTCGTGGGTCAGGTAAACAATTCCCAACCCAATTTAGTCAGTAACGCATCATTAGAGGATCGAATTCCTTTTAGACCCAGGCCCCCCGCTTTTTTGGGTTGGCACATAGCCGCCCAATTAACCAGGTGTATTTTCCTTTAGCCTTCCATTGAGCCCCATATAAAGTCCCTTATAATTTTTTCCAAATCATCACATAATTGCTTTGGAAGACGTCCCGTTTGCATCGTGAAAATGGGAAGTGCCGAGATCACTGATTGTGTTAACGTAACCCTCCCTGCTAGTGATAACATCTTCGTACGCTATCCCGCCAGTTTCTTTTGGGCTTTATTGAGAACGTATTGATACGTATTACGCGTTGTACCCTCATGAATCAACGGCACTCCCAAATATTTGCCCAGATTGTTCGTACCAGTAACTTAAAGAGCTTAATTTAGGCGACGCGCTGTAACTCGAGAAACGTTCTTAAAAAAAACCCTTGTTTTGGCATAATTAACACGCTGGCTGGAAGCTTTACAAAAAATTTCCAAAATCTGCGCAATCACTTGCGTCTATGGCTCTGTAGCTTCAGCAAAGAGCACCAGGTCATCTACAAAAAATAAATGGGATAAGGGAGGCCCGTTGGAACTGAGCTTTAACGGTTTCCAACTCCCTTGGCTCACTTTCTGAGTAATGAGGTGCCTAAGCCTTTTCATACATAACACAAATAGGTAACACTACAAGAAAATTTGGTTTCAACAACCAAATTCTCAGCAACCATAGTAAAATGGTTGCTAATTATATACATTTTGCAACCAAAAATTATTTGGTTGCAA
>JANZXV010000009.1:18078465-18089936 GCA_027576455.1 Erythroxylum roigii
TCGCTGCTTGCTCTCATTTTGTCTCCGTCTTAGTTTGCTTCACCCTTACCAATACGATTCGTCGCTTATTTATATTATTATGATATATTCATTATATTTATTATTATTAAAGAAACATGATAATTATTAATAAAAACATTACACGGAAAATGTTTTGCCTTTTACAAATTACAACGTACTTATTGTAAAAATTCTAATTACAAATGAATGCGAAGTCCTTCTATTGCTACCTTTAAGATTCTTGCATCGGCTCCCACCAACTGCCAGATCGAATCCACCAAAGATGCTGATGAACTCTTCCAACCGCTCAACATTCAGTTCGTGTATATCAGTCACCTTCAGGAAAAATTCCACTTACATCATTGTTAAAGACTACGATTTGATAGTTCGGATTGCAAACAATGTTGGTTGCCCAAATTGAAGGATAATGTGTGCAAATCCATGTTTTTTTATTGAGCCTCGTCATTTCCAGCCTTGTCGTTGCACATAGTTTTCAACTCGAAAGTCTCTTGTTACCGGTATTAGCTCTTCGTTGTTTAAATCCCTCACCATTCACTTCCTCTATATCAGTCATCTCAATCAAGTTGCCTGTTTGCTTCGTTTGCTCAGAACACCACCTGATTATCCTCCTATTTACCTCTGAATTCTCATCTGAAACAACATTCTTCATTCTAATACCAATCCACTAGAAAGAATATAATAGTAATATATGAATAATATAAAGCATATTTCCACTTCGTCTTAGTTTCCTCTTCCTCTTCCTATCACCATCACTTCCTCTTACTTTTATCTCCCCACTTCGTGTTATTTTTGTCTCCTCACTTCATCTTATCTTTGCTTCTCCGCTTTCTCTTACTCTTCTCTCCCTTCTTCGTCTTATTTTTGTCTTTCCACTAAATCCCATTAAGTTTCATTTATCAATTTGGTGATCCTTCTTCGACTAAACGATTTGACTAATCCTTCTTTAAGTTAACGACTCAATCGCGCCGCCTTAAATATGAAATCATTTATTTGGCCGACTTTTCTATTCGGCTGTGCACAGTTTTCATTATCTGAAAATTTAGTAGATCGAGATTACATAGTTTACAGATCCGCTTCTCTTTGACCTTTTTAATGTAGTAGTCATCTTTAATACCCATTCAGCTGTTACGTTTCTCTAGGAAAATGATTTATGTTCCACTTTATCATCCTCGACTGCTGCCCCTCATTTAATGCGACAAAATTTGTTAGATATTGCACATATATCTACGATATATGACAATAATAATAATAATATTGGTTAATAATAAAGATACAGAAAGTAGAGAGAAGCAAATTAGAAAAGCAGACGGAAGCTAAAAAGAAAAGCAGAGGAAAGCAAATTAGAAAAGCAGACGGAAGCAAAGCTAAGTAGAAAGCAAATGCAAAAGGCAGACGAAAGAAAGCAGACGACAAAAATCAGACGGAAGAAAGTCAAAGGAAAAGAAACGGAAGAAAGTCAAAGCAAAAGAAGATGAAAGAAAACAGAGAATCAGTCTGAGTTAGGTCTGAGTTAGTTTCAAGAAGCAGTTCTTAGTTTTTTTCCGGTATACATGGTGTGTCTAAATTTTGTTGGTGTTTCTAATATAATTAATAATTTTGATAAACAACAAATAATAACGAAAAAATTTGTTAGATATCGCACATATATCTACGATATATGACAATAATAATAATATTGGTTAATAATAATGATACAGAAAGCATAGAGAAGCAAATTAGAAAAGCAGACGGAAGCTGAAAAGAAAAGCAGAGGAAAACAAATTAGAAAAGCAGACAGAAGCAAAGCTAAGTAAAAAACAGACGCAAAAAGAAGACGAAAGAAAGCAGACGCAAAAATCAAACGGAAGAAAGTCAAAGGAAAAGAAACGGAAGAAAGTCAAAGCAAAAGAAGACGGAAGAAAGCAAACGAAAGAAAACATAGAATCAGTCTGAGTTAGGTCTGAGTTAGTTTCAAGAAGCAGTTCTTAGTTTTTTTCCGGTATACATAGTGTGTCTGAATTTTGTTGGTGTTTCTAATATAATTAATAATTTTGATAGACAACAAATAATAACGACAAAATGAAAAGCAGACGGAAGCAAAATGAAAAGCAGACGGAAGGGAAACAAAGGGATACAGATACACAATTCAACCCCCTAGTTGTGCATCTGTATATGTAAATTGAGATTTGTATTAACATGTGATTCACTTCAGCAGGAAATAGAAAGACTAAGACCAACTCGGAACTAAGAGGAAGCGCCTGAATGCAGAATAACGTTGCTTCTATTCAGATAATTATAATATCAACTAGGAACACAACAACCCAACGGAGAGAAAGACCTGAAGTCTGGTGTCAAAGGCTAGCGTCTTACATGCAATTTTGTTTAATTGTATTCTACCTAGACGAGGATCGTGAGTCTTCAATTTGTTGAAACAAAGCTTCAATTGGTGGATATCTTCACTAAACCACTGAGTGAAGAACGTTTGAAGGAAATCAGACGAAACCTCAACATGGTTATGTTAAGTGACCAACCATCTAATACGTCACAACTAAGTTGAAAAGGTCGTAGAAGTTAACGGCATTAGTAACAGTGACTTACAGTTGGTAGCTTCTCTCATAAGGAAGTTTTGGAGGCAAACGTCTCATACCCTTGAGAACTTCACCTACTCTAGAACACGCCTGATAAGACCTTTCGAGTATTCTCAACACAAAAATTGTTCAGCCTGAAATCCGTCTCAAATCTCTGCATCCAACCTTACCCTTTCGGAGAACAAATTTGTGCATTCAGTTCTTTACCGACAGAAGAAGCAATGGAGCAAGCAATGGTTTGCGGAAGAAATGTTGATTTTGAGTCCTTGAGGAGAGACAACATGGACGTTGAACCAGAGATAGCAACAGGGTGGAGAAAATTCTTCCAAGTGCGAGAACCTGTTTATCCAGAAGAAGTGTACGATTTCTGGAAGAATGTGCAGCTTGTAGATAAAACTATTGTCTCTGTAGTAGACACAGTGTCTATCATAGTAATAATGGAGTTGATTGAGAAAGTAACTTAGTGTCCATCTGCTGGAGAGAAGCTTACAAGCAAGGCGAGATGGATGACGAAGTTCAGTATGAAGGAAGAAGAAATTAATCAACAGTTGTATGGAGAAAATGACCCAACGGAGAGGAAGACCTCAAGTCTGGTACCGAAGGCTAGGGTCTTACATGCAATTCTGTTTAATTGCATCCTACCTAGAGCTGGATCAAGGGACTTAGTGACGACCTTGGATGAACAGTGCTTGCTTCACTTATTAAATCGCCAACCAGTTGACCTGCCATTTCTGATTTTTCAGTATATGGTTAAGGGGATGAAGGATACAAATAGTTATCCTTACGGTATGTTGCTGACAAGGATATTCAGAGACTCTGGAGTCCTTCTAGACATAAGAAACAAACTAATAAAGCATGTCAAGAGCTCTATCAACTCAGCAACTATTGGGAGAATGGGCTTAAAGAATCTGGAGAAACAAGAAGCACATTCTCAGACGGTTTCTCAAAATGTAAGTAGCCGAGTACAGACAATAGACGAAGGTGCTCTGAAAAGGAAAGGTGAGACACTCTTGAGTGAAATTCTTAAGCAAGAAAGAAGATTACCCAGAGTTCGAAGCTTGTGACAACAAAAAGAGAAGAAGTCCAGAGTGCTAAGTCAAGTAGATGACTCTGAACAGGTGCCCCTAAGGCTACAAGATCTTTAGTCTCTATCCTAAGGGATGATACAGCCAAACAGGCTACGGAAACTGAAAGTAAGAGAAAATTGGAGTTTGAGAAGCAGAAAACACAACCACAGAAGACTCCAAGACTAATTGAAGCAAGAAAGACTGAGAAAGTTAGTCAGAAGGACACTACTCCTACTCCTGAGGAAGTGAGTCAGAAGAAGGCTACTCCTACTGCCGAGGAAGTTACTCAGAAAATGGTTACTCCTACTACTAAGGAAGTTAGTCAGGAGAAGGCTACTCGTATTGATGTTCAAAAGGAGGAACCAGCAGAACTCAGTCTGATACAGGTTGATATCTCTCAACTTCTGAGGAAAGAAGATTTGAGAGTCATAGTGACAGAAAAAATACAACCTGTGAAAAAGAAGAGCAATTCGATAATAATCAAGGAAGCCCCTAAAAGGTTAGTGAAGGTACATTTTGAACCCATTTTGGTGAATGACAATACCATGCACCTGTTAAACGATGATGAAAACAGTATATGTGAGCGTTTAAGCGATGAAGGAATGAAGCGTTACCCTATGGAAATGACAAAACACAAGCATACTATTTTCCCATTAAGACTGAGCACAGTGCTAAAGATTGTGCCTGATATTCAACCAAAGCGTCCCATTATACGCAATGAAGATAAGGGGAAGGAGAAATTATACCCAGAAGTGGTATCAGATGCTCTGTCAGCAGATGAAATTGAAGAAGAAGTGCGTCGAATAGACGAAGTGTGCTACGTAGAGAAGAAGGTGACGGGAATGTTCATTTCTCATCACATCTCAGAAGACCCAGGGACTAGTGGTAGTCAATCCATGATAGTTGAATATTGTCCAGTGGGGGGAGAACTCATAAAAGGGAAGCTCAATACCGTAATGGTTGGAGATATGGTTTGCATAATTGAGTCCATTGTGAAGGCAATTTTGCGCCGTAGACCATTATGGCAAATATCTTCAATAGAGGAAATTCTACCATTGCTTGGAAGACCAGCCCGACGACTACCAGTTGTTGATGATTTAGATCTTCCAGAGCCCAACCTATCTGTACAACCTCCTACGCTAGAAATTGTTGAAGTCTATGTTCCAACTTCAGATGCATACAACACAACAATTGCCATTGGGGAAGAACAACAAAGGGAAGACGATGATCGACCGACTACATCTTTTGACTTAGAAGCAGAAGTAATTCAACTACGCAGAGAACTCAGGGAGATAAAGGAGATGATAAAAGAATTGTTGAAGGATCGTCGGTCCTAATCATTTTTTATTAATAACAAATAGGAGGAGAAGAGAAAAGAAAGGAGGAGAAATGAAAAATGAAATGAAGATCAGATCTCACATCTTTTTTTGTTTTCAGTTCTATTATTTTTCTATCTCTATCTGTACATATTTCCTTACTAATATGATTATTTGTTATCATCAACAAGGGGGAGATTGTTAAGTGAAAATGACTTTACGAACATAATTTTGATGAGGAACAAATAATAATGAAAGGAAGCAAATATAGAAAGCAGACGAAGGAAAATAGAAAAAGCAGACGGAAAAAATTAGACGAAAGAAACCATACACAAAGAAAAGCAGACGGAAGCAAATAAGAAAAGTAGACGGAAGCTAAATTGAAAAATAGACGGAAGCAAAGCTAACTAGAAAGCAGACGCAAAAAGCAGACGAAAGAAAGTAGAGGCAAACGGTTACATTCTCCTTCCCTCCACGCAATCCATCCCAACCGCCCTCTTCTCTTTCATGTTACACCATCCCCATCTGACGACTTATATCTTTCATAGAATGTTGTGTCACGCATCTCACGGCTTATATCTTTCATAAAATGTTGTGCCACGCATTCTATCCCGTTCGTCCATTTGTGCCTTTGTTAATCCATCATGTTCGTCCATTTTATCTGGTCATTGAATGTTGTGCCTCAAAGCTTTCTTTATTATTCTAATTGAATATTAAACCATAGCTTAATATAACATAGGTTTCTATTTAATAGTTATTATAATCTGTCGGATTCATTAATCATTTAATTGAAATGTTAAAATTTTATAATCGAAGTTTTTTCGAAATGATAATTAGCAAGAAGCAGTTATAGATGAAGTCTATAAATATGAGTCGGAGTCGAAGAGTGAAACTGAGACGAGAAAGTAAGACAAAGTCAAAGTAAGACGAAAAAGTGAGACTAAGTGAAAATAAGACGAAGTCAAAGTGAGACGATACAAAAGTGACACGATACAAAAGTAAGACGGTAGAAACTAAGACGAAGCAAAATTCAAACTAAGACGATAGATATAACATTTTTTCCCGTCTGATTTTTACTTTACGCCTTCCGTCTCGCTTTCGAGTTGCGCTTGCCTCTTTCTTTCTATTGTCTGTGTGTTGTAATTGCGCTTCCGTCTTTATATGATTATTTTATAATATATAATAATTTTATATAAAGAAGTCACCATCCTCCATTTGCACGAAGGTTATAACAAATCTTAATAGAACAATGATTAGGAACATTTAGGAATAATAAATTGTTTAATTGATTGTTTAATTGGAGAATTAATCTCATATAATTATGAGTTTTAATTTATCTAATTCTAATTTTGAATTAGAATTATAATTTATAATCATTGCCACATATTTGAGAACCTAATGGGTCTCATATATAGATTGAGTTAAAGAGAGCAAAGTTAATTTAATCAAGTTACATTTGATTATAAAATTTAATCATATTTATGATTAAATATGAGATATTTAATAAATAAGAATCAATATGAGATATCTAATCTTATTTGGGTATTATTGGTATTTAATAAGAACTATTTGTAATTCTAATTAAAGTTTAATTGAAATTAGAATTTAATTTCAATTAAATTACTAAAACATTCAAAGCTTATTATAAATAGGCTTAGCACTTATTGCTTAATACTTTCTGTAAAAGTTACATAGTTCTCTAAACTCATTTTGTGGATATTGTTAGAGGTCGAACATTTTTGCAGCTACAGTGGTTAAGACGGATTGATTTCATAAACCGTTTGAGGGATATGACAAGATAAAGATCAAGCTTTGGAATAAGATACAAATTTAGATTTACGCTTTATTATAATTATGTGTTAATCATTTTATAGAATTAAAGTGATCTTAGTTTTCATGAAATCAAAATAAGAAAATGTTTTGAAATTATTCCACTGCGGTCAAAATTGGATCCCGACTCGATTTTCCAACACAACTATCATTTCAGATTAAAGTTTTGTTACCATAGTTAGAAATAAGTCTAAAAGAAAACCTAAGAAAGGGTTCTTGAGAGCCAATCATCCTTAACTTAATGACCATACCTGCGTGGAATATAAGGGACTCTAATTATCCCTTAAAAAAATTGGTGATTGTTGATATCATAAAGTCATTTTTTAATTGGTCTACTAAAGAACAAAATAAAATCCACTAAGATCAGTGAAGAAAATAAGTTTTTGCATAAAGAATGGAAGGCCATAAATAACTATTAAACCTACTATAATGGTAAAACATTGGTAACATATGATCTTAAAGGTATTATTCTTAACCAAAGCCACTTTACAAACTAGTTCATTCATCTCCAATTAACCTTCATACCTATCAATATTTAGATGAGCATCACTTTTGTGAATGCATTCAATCATGTTGATTATAGGAGAAAACTTGTGAAGAGCCTCTTTTCTTTGACGAAAAATTCACTTATAATAGTTGACAAGTGTTTGGTAACTTTAATAACACTATCCACTCTAATAAAATAGGTAGGCTCAACAGATTTAAGAAGCATATCAATAAAGATCTCAAGAATTGCATCAACTAGAAAGAGCTCACCCTTAATTGTATAAATTCTCTTAATGTAACAATTAAGTGTCAATTGCACCTTAGAAGAAAATTAAATAGGGCACTAGTTAACTCCGATTGACTAACTACCATCCACAACAATATCATATTTTAAGACTGTAATATGCTTAAATCACTCACCTATTGAGGTATACCCCTTTAATACTCGTGGTGCTAAAAGATCAACTTTTGTATTTAATAGTTTCCTGATAGGGTTAGATGGGTATGAAGATGCAATGGCTAAAGGTTTGGTTAAAGTAGTAGTTGGAGTTGAAGCTTATAGTGCAAAAAAAAAAAGAATGCCATTAAAGAAAAGTTGATATGGCTTAATAGTTGAAAATTCAGTAATTCAAAAGTAGTAGTTTGAAATACTTAATATGATCTTAAATTTTCTCTAGAAGAACTAAAATAGACTATAAGGAATAAGATGCTAAAAGTAAAGAGAACGTTGTGGAATAAAATTGAAGAACTTAAAAATCATAACTCCTTGTTAAAATAGAAATCATGGGTTTAGTGGCTAAAAAAAGAGAATGAAACACTAAGTTCTTTTATAGTGTCTTATTGATGGAAGGAATACTAATAAGATTAGCTTATTAGATGATGCTTTAAGCAACTCACGATTTGGCCAAGATTAACTGAAAGCTCCTGCTTATAGCTATTTTAAAAGCTCTATAGGAATAAATAACATCTTCTCCTCTTTATAATAAGCCCTTTTATTCCTACCTCTATCAATTAGGAACAATCAAAGTCACTTATTAGTGCTTTTTATAAGAGAAATGTACAAACAGTAGTAGTTAGTCTTAATACTAATAAAGTATATGGTCCTAATTATCTAAATGCTATTTTTTTCATAAATCTCAGAGATTTTGGGGGATTTAGTTACTTCAGCCATACTGGAATTTCCTCTAAGGGAAAGTTGCTCAAAGAGACTAACAAAATCTTCATTTGTCTAACTGTCAAATACACCAATCCTTTTACCTTAAAGAGATTTTAGTCAAATTACCTATTACAATGTGCATTATAAGCTTATCTCAAAGATGCTTGCCATTGTAATGAAAGAAATGGATTCTCTTATTAATTCAAGCTAAGGTTCTTTCATAAATAAGAGGAACATAGGTCATAACTGGTGCAACTGTCATTAGTACCCTGAATTAATTCCTAAATTCCTGCAATTAACAAACATAATATAGGGAAGTATAAGTTGATCCCATGAGGAATTCTAGTCAGCCAATTGTTATGAAAGAAATTTCAACAAAACGGGGGTTAAAATAATATGGAATTTTATAACAAAGAAAATAAACTGAAAATAAAATAAGAGTTATCAATAAAATGAATCTTGGTTTACAATTGCTTCCACCTTTTGAAACTACGATTGATCATTGGAACAAAATAAATATTTCACTAATCATTGGGCTTGTTTAAATCTCTTAGGTTTTATACGTTGTATTTTAGAAATATTAATTTGGGCCTTAATTATTTTAGTGAAAGGCCTATATTTACAGGTTTTTTACGTAGTTAGGGTTTCTTTCTTTGCAAGGGGTATAAATACATCATAATAAACATTATTAAGGGTTAGATTGCATGAATAACAAATTCCAAAATGGAGGATTTCTTGTCTTCTTTACTAGAGACCAATCTTGATCTATGATTATAAATTGTTTAATTGGAGAATTAAAGATAAATAAAAAAAGAGTTTTAATTTATCTAATTCTAATTATGAATAGAATTATAAGTTATAATCATTGCCGACATATTTTGAAACTTAATGGGTCTCACATGTAGAATGAGATGCAAAGAACAAAGTTAATTTAATCAAGTTAGACTTGACTGTAAACTTTGAGAAACTTTAGGATTAAATATGAGATATTTAATAAATAAGCATCAATATAAGATATTGAATCTTATTTGGGCATAATTGATATTTAACTAGAATTATTTGTAATTCTAATTAAAATTTAATTGAAAATAGAATTTAATTTCAATTAAATTACTAAAACTTTCAAAGCTTATTATAAATAGACTTAAGCTCGATGGAGCTAACACTTCTTGTTTAACCCTCTCTGTAAGAGTTACAGAGTTCTCTCAACCCATTATATGGATATCGTTAGAGGCGAAACATTTGTGCGCCTACGGTGGTTAAGACAGATTGGTTCTAAAAATAGTTTGAGGGATACGACAAGATTAAGATTAAGCTTCAGAATAAGGTACAAATTAATTTTCCGCTTTATTATAATTTGTGTTAATCATTTTATAGAATCAAAGAGATTTTGATTTTCGAGAAATCAAAAATTACAAAAAAAGTTTCGTAATTATTTCGCTGTGACTCGAATCCCGAGCCAGTTTTCCAACAAGGGCCAAATGGGAGATGAAGAAAGTTATATCCGAGGAAATGTGGTTTATCAGCAAATGGCTCATTCTTTGCAGAAATTGAATGAGACATCTAGTCGAGAAGCTTACGGGTTGTAGGCTAGAAGCTATTATTGTAGCTATAGAGTTAGTGCAAGGGATCCCTGTAAAATGGCTTCCAATATAACTGACTTTGAGAACGAAGATAATGGTTTGAAGAGAAGAGAGGAGCTTGAGCTGCAACAAAATCCAAGTGCCAAATAGGGGCCTAAGGCCCGGTCAATCTGAAATTGGCCCGTTGACTTCGGGTCAGAGCCGGCTCTTTTGCCATCCCTAAAAGCATATGGTGTAATAGTTACCTATGTTATACTTAACATGTGTTCTAACTCATGTATCTTAGTAGGAAAAATATTCTTTTTGCTATCCATTTAATCAAACTCGAGTTCTTGTCAAAGAAATTTTCAATTAAGTTCAGGTCATTTTGTCCATGAGAAGGGTGATACATTCTATTGTTGTTGGAGTTTTCAACGTTTCTATCATCTTCTAGTCGCTGAAGTTGAGATTTCTATAGTTAGCCATCGTTCTCTGCAGGATCAGTTTCAAGTAATTTAGGTTGGTTGCGCATTTCTTGCTCTGGTCTCACCTTTTGGTCTCATGTAAGGAAATGAAAGGGAGTTATTTCTGCTTGTCATCTTTATTGCTAAGAACATGCTATTTGAATCTCTCATTACAGCTATGTGACTATAGGCTTGTCAGTTCTTCCTAAAATTCATCATTCTTCTGCGCCTCTAAGAGTTGTTTGTGTTTGTGTTTCAAAGCAGCACATGCACCTGGCTACAGGTTGGCTGTAGTAGATGATTTCGATAAATGGACCTGGAATCGATTTCATCCGAGAAAGTTCTTGAGGAAGCACAGGGAGGCGTAACTCCGAGGCCAGTAGGTGAATAGACCATTTCTTTTCAGCCATATGAACAGGATCAAAAGCAAGGTGACAAATTGAAATCTCTAGTTTGCGGTACCAAATTAAATGAACATTAACTTAACTTCAAGCATGAATATATGAATTCTTTAAAAGAACTTCCAAGTTGTTAACCGTTTTAAAGACGTCTGGTACTTCTTTTTTTGGGTTAAGAAAAAAGTCTAGTTCTTTTGTTTTTGTGTTACGAAAGAAGTCTGGTTGAGGTCCTGATAGTGCAGATCTGCAATAATTACTTCTCTTCCAAAATTCACTTACATGGGACATATTCAATTGGTTTGATCGACTTGAAGCGTCTACGAAGGATTCCCAAACTCTCCAAGCAGTATATGGGATCTCGTGTGTTACCGAATCAACAGCTAACTATCCCAGACACATTCAACAGTATCTGGTTGCATCACTTGAATATTATATTTGGCGTATGCATTCCAAGGCTGCACATATTCTATATCCCTATCACTAAAATGTCAGTAATTCTTATGGTAGTCCTGGTTAAACAATGGAAATTTTAAGATTTGGGATTGTAATCTAACTTGTAACAAGGCATTAAAGATTCCTACTTCATGTTATCCAATGAATCATT
>JANZXV010000009.1:18129353-18149787 GCA_027576455.1 Erythroxylum roigii
TATAAATAAAAATCAATTAGTTTTTATTTAATAATCCTTATTTTCAATTAAACTTCAAATTATTCAATAAAAAAGGACAATCTCTTTTAATAATAATTTAAATTATTTAATATTTAACTAGTTTTATAACAATATAATACTGATTGAATCTTTTAAACCTTAATCTTTTTTTTAGCTTATTTTTAAATCATTAGTATTTAGGGCTAAAAATATGCATGACGGGGGTATTAGGGGGAAGTGATGTGTGAAAGGAAAGGAGAGGGGATAAAATGCATTAGGCGTACATAATGAGCTTTATGTAAAAATACGATAAAAAGACAAATAAGTCCTTCAATCATCGAAAATGTCCCTCTCCCTATAATTTCAGACACTCGGGCCCCTTGAAGATGGCGTAGAGATCTGTTTCAAGCACATGCATCTGTTTTGTAGCGTAGTGGGCCCACCGCACCCAATACTGCATCCTTTTGCTTTCATCGCAACATTGACCTCATCACTTCTTCTACACCGTCCGATCGTCTTGTCTAACCATTTGCATTTTGCTCATTCGAGCTTTCATCATCAGATCGTGCCGTTGCATTATCCACTGTAACACTTTCATCGTGTTACACGTAAAATATAAATTCTAAAGATGAAAAATATACTTTCCTTGTGTTGTAATTATTTAAAATTAAAATTCGAAATTTATAAAAAATTTCAATTATTCACATAATTGTTTCATTTTAACATGATTAAATTTGTTAATCTCTAATTTAATCTAAATTATTTTATTTATATACATATTTTTTATTTAAAACTTACATTTAACGAACGAACCAATTACATTAGTTGAATTTGTATTCATTTCTTGATATTAATTCTTTTAAAAGAAATTTTATAAAAAATTGATGATTTTAAATTTAAAAAATATTAAACCATAAGAGAGGATTTAAATTATGTAAATTAAATTAAATCCTCTCTTATGTAATCTTGTACATATTAATTTCAAACACTTATGTAAATTAATAATAAATATTTTATTTTCAACTATTTTATTATAAGATGAGGATTAAAGAATTAGTTGATAGAACAAAGTATAAGAATATTAAAATTTACCTAACCAAAATATACACATCTTTGTCAATTTGATTTTTTACTGAACATATTGAATTGAATTTCTTAATTAATCAATTGGATTTAATTTCTATTTTTTGGAGTTACTTTGTGATTTCAAAAATATTACTCTTTGTGAAATTTTAATTATTAAAATAATATATTTAAAAAATATTAATCCAAAATAAAATCAAAAGTATTATAAAAAGATGGAAACAGCTAGTTAGGTTTTCAAAAGAAGCCCACTAGGAGTGGCCGAGATGGTGAAGTAAGAGGTATGAGATCAAAAAGTCTTATGTTCAAATTCTCTTACTTACGCTCTCTCGATAAAGCCTATCGTACTTAATCCATTTTCATATTATGTTCTATAGAATTATACGAACTGCCATGCCGCTGTAACGTTCCCCAACCCATCATTGAAAAAAAACAAATACAATCTCAATGCAGAATCGTAAATATAATTATTTTAATGACGGACCATTAAATATCTTGTCCTATTAAAGACTCCTCTACCGACTTTAGGCTATAATAAAGATGTAGCTATAGTACAGTCTATTTCCATGCAAGAAGTTTTGGGTTAATTATTATTATTTCATAAGGTTATAATTTTGATGAAAAAGAGTTCCATCATCACCGAGTCTTTACATATTTAGGAATATGTAATTTTGAATATTTCACCGGTAACAACAATGATACCCTTACATACAATATATGAGAAGGTCCAGTAATACGTAGCTTTATCCTTAACAGTAGTGAGGCTGTTCGAAATCACCAAATCATTTAATCATTTATAGTCAATTTTATGAAGTGCCTTGTAAGTTATTTGTATTATTATTAGATGAAAGATTAAAAAATGAAAATTCAAACTTAAAACAAAAGATGGGTTTTTTGTAATTTGACATTTAGTATAAAAATTATTTTTGAAATAAATAAAAGCTAGATCTTTTTTTTAGTTACCCATGAGATATCACAGGCAGGTCCCAATTATATGAAGACACCTTTAAGTTATCTACACTTAGAATAATCGCAAAATTTTAATCTCAAATTTTAAGCTGTTGCATACATGGGAGAGATTCGAACCCGTAATTTTACTTAAGTTAAAAAAACTTCTTACCAATTCACCTACACCTTGGATTCAAAAAGGTTGGTCTTTAACTGTAACTATAAACTAATGTATCCATTTACGCCGAGTGCAGGGTGATGTGGATGTGGATGGTTAAGAAGAACAGACATGTATCTAAACATGGAATTATCTTGAGCGAAGAGAAGAATTCTAAGTTGGTAGTGTGATAAGACTACGACTAAGTGGTCACCTTCAATATAATTAATTTTACAGGTGGATTAGCATCCGTTTTGGACATTTTCGTATCAGTTGAGTGGACAAGGAACCAATAGACGTAATTTCACAAGAAGCTGAAAAGAGGAAAAAAAAATAGAGAACCGTTATTTCTGAAATGGAAAAACACGGCTGGTTATGGTAATTCGCAAGAACAAGTGGAGTTTATCAGAATTGGGAACACATCATTATTTTGCAGAGAATATGACCAAATCGATTTAATTCTTTCCACGTAATGATGAAACTTTTGCAAGTGATCATAACTTGGAAGGAATTGGCCAAAACTGCCCCAAAGTGAATTAGATTTATCACAATTTGTGAAATTAAGATGCTCCTTTCAATCATGAAATGGAAGTTGCAGCTAAAAAACACTGGGTTAAGAAGAAAGGTATGGCTTAAACATCGACTGTGTGCTGAAAATTACCCTTCTGGCTCAGGCCACATAAATTCTGTGCCCTTTGACGAGATGGAAGCAACTCTGTCTATGGAGAAAATTAAAAACATAAGCTTTTATTCATAATGAAAGAGGAGAGAAAACAGAGTGACTTTTCACACCTTGTGACTGTGACTTAGCTCCCTTGGAGCTTAACTCCTATATTAATTCAACGCCCTTTCTCAGCTGATGCTTCATTTGTCAGCCTCTTTTTCAGCTCTCTCTCTCTCTCTCTCTCTCTCTCTTCCAGTTTCTGCTTACATATTCTCAGCCAAAGCAAATCCATTGAAAACAAAAATCTGTTTCCAGAGCTACCTGTTCTAGTTGCTGAAACTTGGTCTAGGAATCAGCGAAAAGTCTGCTGCTTTGGGAAAGCTGTGTCTTCATCCCTCATTGCGGGTGGGTTTTGCTTGAAATGGGGAGGCACTCTTGCTGCTACAAGCAGAAGCTCAGGAAAGGACTGTGGTCGCCAGAGGAAGATGAGAAACTTTTGAGGCATATTACCAAGTATGGTCATGGTTGTTGGAGCTCTGTCCCCAAACAAGCCGGTAATTTAGACCTCAATTTTTTGCTTTTCTTGATAATGTTATGTAGGAAAGAGGAAAACGGGAACTTATATTCATGGGATTGTTTGAATGTTGCAGGTTTGCAGAGGTGTGGAAAGAGCTGTAGATTAAGGTGGATTAACTACCTGAGGCCTGATTTGAAGAGAGGTTCATTCTCACAACAGGAGGAGGACCTCATCGTTGAGCTTCATGCTGTACTGGGAAACAGGTACTATTACTTCTCCTCTTTCAAAGCAATTGGTTCTTATTTGTGAATTCTCTTTCTTCATTATCATTTAAGAACATTTGTTTCTTTCTACATGATTACTTAGGTGGTCTCAAATTGCGGCACAGTTGCCTGGAAGGACAGACAATGAGATAAAGAACTTGTGGAATTCTTGCTTGAAGAAGAAACTTAGGCAGAGAGGCATTGACCCTGTTACTCACAAACCACTCTCAGAGGTTGAAAGCGTAGACGACAAGAAGCAACCTGCTAAAGAGAAACTCTCTGCTTCAAGTGAACTGAACCTCCTCAAAGCCGATAGTTCTAAGCAAGGAGATAGCAGACAATCTTCAATTTCTCCGCAGGGTTATCGATTGCATGAGGAAGGTTCTCCGAGCTCCAAAACCATAAGTACCGGTAACAGTAACGCTATCAACAGAAGTAGCAACAACAGTTTGATGGCACCAGCAAGCAACAAGGAGCTGTTTTTAGACAGGTTCGGTACTTCCAACCATGAAACTACTACAACCAACTGCCGACCTTCGGATTTCATGGGACAGTTCCCTCTTCAGCAATTGTCAAATGCTAGGCTCACAACAAATTCAATCCCTTCTCTCTGGTTCCCACAAACCAGCAAGAGTTTTGACATGAATTCGGATTTCTCTTCCAGTGCAATGCCTGCCATTCTTCCCTCAGCAACAAGTGCATTTCTTTCTACTTCTATGGCTTACAAGCCTTCTGTCAGTCTTTCTTCTGTTAACCCTTCAGTCCCATCATTTGCAACCAGCAGTTCTCGGTTCTGGGAAGCTACAGCCAACAATGGTAATGGCAGTAGTGGAAGTAGTGGAAGTGGAGAAATGCAAAGCAGCAACAGCTTCTTTGAAAATACCATCTTTTCCTGGGGATTGGGGGATTGCAACTCAACAGATAAAGAGGGTCAAAACCATCTAATAGAAGGCCATCAGGAGGACATCAAATGGCCCGAATGCCTTCAAAATCAATTGCTAATGGCTGCTGCTTTACACGATCAAAATCCTCAATCTTTAGACAATGAGATGAAATCAGAGACACATTTTCTGACAGGAAATTCAAGTGGTCTGTGGCCTCATAACCAGCAGCAACAAGAGCATATGCAAAATTCTGGTATGGCTCAAAAGGACATTCAGAGACTCACAGCAGCCTACGGACATATTTAGTTTGGAAAAAGGTGCCGGTCCAGTTACGAAAAGAAACTAAAGAGGCTTGAACAAATGCTCTTTTCTTCAATTACAGGTGTGTGCCACAGATTTTTCTTCTCTTGTATATAGGTCTGATACAAAACTCATTTCTCCAATTCTCTCTGGTTTTCCAATATAAATTGTGAGGGGACTATCCTTCTTGTCGGTTTTCCACTCCTGGGTTTGGGGTAGAATTGCAGAATAAGGCGTGTTTCAATCCGTGTCTTCTTTTACCTCATCGATATGCATTAGTTACTGTCATAAACAAATCCACTGAAAATGAAAGATATTTTGTTAGATTTAATCAGGAAGATTGTTTGGCGAGCAAGTGGTCTTTCACATCTTACATGGAGCTCCAACAGCTTATCCAAATATCTCAGTTACAGCATAGAAAACTGAAAAGAAATTAACGTGAAACCCTCAAAGATTAAACCTTTTTTCTCTCCCACTCAAGGTTTCGCCAATTTTTGCATCCAAAAGACAAGAGATGATTAATAATCACTTTCGCAACAGCTTTACGACTTTCTTTTCATTTCCTTTGATTTTTCAAGAAATTAGTAATTATCTGGCTGTCTTATCTTAAGACATCTTCTAAAACATCCTCAATAAGTTTGCTTTCCTTGAGTTGCAAGACTCCAGGAGCTATCCAACTCCGCATCTCTCAATGGTGGCTCACTCGCCATAACTTAATATACACGCGCTAGGATGCCTTGTATCATTACTAATTTCTTGTCCGTACAAAGAGATTGTGACCCCTGATCTAATAAGGGCTATGTGAAAGGTTACGTCTTGTAGTTCCTTTGAGACAGTACATTATCCTAAGAAGCACTCTCATAAAGCAGGCAGGAATCTTCCGATTCAAGTAAAAGAATAGATCAATTCGGTCAATTTTACGGTGAAAATGCAAAGTTGTAGAAATGGTTAATCAAGTCATTGTCATCTGCTTGTCACCATCTGACAGAGCTCTGCAGACTGTAGTTCTGCAAATATCCCCCCTTCCGAGAGCCGGAAGAGGACCGAACATTTAATTTACGCTTTTGGTGATCTTGCTCACAAGGTTACGATTTGCTCGGAACTGGTTGGGAAAATTGAATAGAAGATTAAGGGAACTGTATCTTTCTTTCACTTTTTTTTTTTTCGTTTATGCTCTCTGATTGGGCGGAGAAAGATCACAACTTTACATACTTTCTAGTTGTCAGCTTTTGAATGTATCCTTCAATTGACTTTTGAGGGATTTTGGTGGAGTAAATGTTGGAAAATCATGACCACACTTGATAGCAATTACGAACTTTTTTTTTATATTTTGATTTTATAAAAATTAAGATCAATTTAATTGTATGAAATAATTAATACATAAATTATAATAAAGTATGTATCTTAATTTATATTTTATTCTGAAACTTGATTATTTTCTTCTCGTATCTTTCGAAATATTTACGAAATTGATCCATCTTAACCATTATAGCCGCACAAGTTTTCAGCTACTAATGGTATCAAAAGAATAGATTGAGAGAATTCTGTAACTCTTACAGAGAAAGCTAAGCAAGAAGTGCTAGCTTCATAGAGTTTAAGTATATTTATAATAAGTTTTGGACAATTTAGTAATTTAATTGAAATTAAATTCTTATTTGAATTAAACTTTAATTAAAATTACAAATAATTCTAATTAAATATCAATTATGTCTAAATAAGATCCAATATTTCATATTAATCCTTATTTATGAAATATATCATATTTAATCATAAAGTTTATCGAACTTTACAATCTAGTTAAATTTGATTAAAATATCTTTTCTTTCTTCAACTCGTTCTTTACGTGAGATCCATTAGATTTTCAAATATGTTAACAATGATTGTAAATTATAATTCTAATTTATAATTAGAATTAAATAAATTAAAATTATTTTTAATTTATCTTTAGTTCTCCAATTAAACAATTTATAATTATAGATAAAGATTGACATCTAGTAACGCATTATGGCTACCCAAATATTTAAGAATATTGAAGTGGTTCTAATTAACCTTTATATGCATGATTTTTCTATATAATTAAATCATTTCATCATACAATGTTCCGATTAGACATAGAGCATATAATTAATGTCTACTATATTTTAAGTCCAGTCATATTAGTTCTTCGCCATTAGCTATTGATTCAATTAATGACATATGTAAATTATTTACAAAACGTCATTCTACCTTAGCCAAAGATTTCTTAAATCAATACTAATTGAGAACAACATAACATTATCCCTATTTACTTTATAGTGATGGATCTTATCTTGATCAAACAATTACCTTCATATAATTCATGCTATATCCAATGACTATCGATTGAATAACCTATGATTAAATAAGTTATAAGTAGTATTAAATTATAGCAATCCCTATACAAGATAACTTTTAAGACCTAAGTCAAATGATCACTTATACAATAATCACAATGAGAATTCCATATATGTATAAGTAATGATCTAAATAGATTTCTTAGATTGCGTTAGTTTAGTGAACTTGTTCTCTAAAAAGCACCCACACATTTGTTTAACTATTTCTATACTTTAGCATATGAGGTCGGCTACTTCCTTTATAAAGAAAAACATAATGTGTCACTACAAGAAAAATAAGTTTTATCGACAGAAATTATTGACAGAGAGTAAAGAATTTCTGTCGGGAAACAAATTTGGCAACATAAATTACCGACAAAAAGAATAGTCGAAGAAACGGCCATAGGAAAATTTTAGCGACAGAAATAAGGAATCTGTCGATAAATTTAGCGACGAAATTTTGTATTTATGAATATTCAGTTGTTAAATTTGCAATAGATTCCTAACATTCTGTCAGTGAATTTACTGACGGTAAATTGTAAGTCCGTCACTACATTTACCAATGGAAAGCATTATCCGTCACAAAATTTTTACCGACAGAATATTGTAATTCCGTTGGGAAATATAGCTATGATAAATTTCAATCATCATTTCTCACTTCTTACCTGTGTTTTCTGTTGATAATGTTTTGAATTTTTTACATTTAATTTCTATAAATAATATAACATTGATTGATAAATATAAAGTAAACATTATTCTGATTGGTAATATAATAAAAATATTATAATGTACACAAATAAGTATTTTGAAAATAAATGTAAATTAAAAATTCATACAAAAACTTAAGAGTAGCTGACTATCAAATACATTCACTTATCTAAAAGCTATGCAGGTGGTGAAGGCGGATGCTCTGAGTTCTGTGATGAGGTCCTGTCCCTCCCCTTCAACTCATCCACCTCTTTATGAAGCTGGATTATGCACTCCATCAACCTCTCTACTGTGTTCTCAATCTGAACGACTCTCTCATTTGATGCAGACCGTCTACTAGATCCAGTTGTAGAGGAAGTAGAGAATTGCGAATAGCATATGTTTGCAAATGAACCTAAGCCGAATATCCTTTCATGACAGTCTCTACACCCACTGGATCAAGATATGTCTGACTCTCATCAATAGTTTTAGAGTTCTGAGATTGTCATTCAATGCTTTTTTGTATTTAGTCATATCTTTATAATTGTTTGTTTTAATAAGTGATAATTTTTTAGAATTAATATTAAAGTATAGATTTTGTCTGCATCAGGTGTTGACGAAGGTTATACCATCATGCTTCTTAGCGTGAGTGTACAAAAAAGGTTGGCGTGTTGTAGGCTTTCTGCCTATAGACTTTTCCTATATCAGAATAAATTTTATAAGTGAACTACAATTTACAAAAATTTCGGTAGAGTTTCCTCTACTTTTATGATATTTACCCCTGTTAGACAAAAAAATTAACTCAACAACACAGTCATTAATGGAACCAGACATTGATAACATTATTATTCTCTATAATACACATATATTTTCATTCTAAATTTCATTTATCAAATTACATTGAAATCAAATTTCATACATCAAAGTACAAAAATCAGAATATAAGTGTAAAGTTTTGATACTTACATGGTGGGTCAAAGCTCCTTCAGTGTGTATGGGTAGACTCTTTTCATCCAGTCCTCCACATTTATTGGCAGAAAGGCACTCTAAAATGGACATTGCCTTGGGTGATACCCAATACTGCTGCCAACAAGTCCATAATTCTTCAGATATATATGATAGTCATATACCATTCTTGTGTATTGAACCAAGAAAGTCTCTATAACGTGTATAAGCTCACCTCTCCCATACATTATAAATTACATCCTCAAATTTTGAATCCCGAAAAAATTCTTTCTGAAAAAAAAAAGAAAACACACTATAAACACTTATAAACGACAATATTCATCTAATTAATGTGTAAAATTAGATAAAATAAAAAAGATTAAAGAATATATTTTTTGGAACTCAAACTCCTGATAATAAAAATCCTTTGTCACCTGAGAAACATTCTTCCATATATAACCCTCAAGATCTATCATCTACTTGAACTTGGATAAGATATTTCTGGAGTACATTCCTGACGGAACCAACCTAATATATAAGCATTTTTAGATCATTTTTAAATTAAAACATATAACTTAAGTATAAACTAGTGGTGTTATCATGCATGAATTACAAAATTATTAGAACTTCACTAATAGATTGTTGACAATTATGATGTAAGTTCTTCCATTAGCTCTCTTAGTTTCAAGTTGGAAACCGCCTCCATCATCCACAACGTTTACCCCTAATATCTCTGTTGGTGTAGGGGTAGTGGATGATGTAGGGCTGGTAGATGGTGTAGCAGGGCTGTTGGATAGTGTAACACCAGGTTCAAAAGGTAACTTTGCAAGGACTGTAAGTATGAAAGGTGATGTCTCATCCGGATGTACAGTAGCTGGACATACAACATTTGATTTTGTAGCATTTGCAGAATGTGCCTAGAAAACATGGTAACCTGAACCTTGGCAGCAACAAATCCTGTTTTCTCTTTTGTGACATATTTTTAACCCGAAATTCACATTTTATTGAATATTCCAATAATAGAACAATATAAATTAAATACAAATAACATTATATTATTGATGCAATAATAGATTTATTCATATAATATTATATTACAAACACAAATTAATCACTATAATCACTTAATTGTAAATCAAAATAATTATCATCTTTTTCTGAATAATTAGAATCAAACTCAGGCTCCTCTTCAGATTTCTCGCCCTCCTCATCCTCTTCGAATGAAATTTCAACATATTCATTATTTGGATTGTTCAAAGGTTCATTCTCTTCATATGTTACACATGCGTTTATTTCATAAACATCTTCCTGAAACGCTTCACTTTTATTTCTCTTATTTTCTCCTTTTCTATGTAATTCAAAAACATCTCGAAGTTTTACTTTGCAAACGGCCAACCAATCTGACTTACCTCATCGTAAGATGGGAAAATGGATATAATACACCCGGATCGCTTGCTTTACCAACACGAAAGGTTCAAATTGTCTAAATCTTCTTCTCTGGTTGATTTCAACTAAATTATATCGATTGTGCACTTTTGCTCCAACATTAGGAGTTGGATCAAGCTAGTCACACTTAAATATAACACTCTGTTTTATTGGCAATTCAGGGTACTCAATTTTAAGTATCTCAATAATTTTACCATTGTAATCTATCAATTATCCTTGTATGCCCCCAATATTTACTGTTGTCATACTATGACTATGATATTTTGTATGAAATTTAAATTCTTTAACAAAATACATCGGATACGAATTAATAGTTTGCAAAGGCCCTTTCTCAAGATCACATATGAACTTGTTCTCTATTAGATTTGCTGAGGTCTACATTAATTTTTTTTGTTTTGAATAGTATAATGCCATTTAAACACTTTGATCTGATAATTCAACCATTTCAATTATTGCAATTCTGCGATTACTTACATATTTCTCGAACCATCGAAAAAAGTGTCTTCTAACTTCTTTATTGATATCATCCTTTGTTGTCTTGGGCATTAGCTTGCGTAACCATTCCTTATATAATCTAAAAGCATTATTATGTAATTTAGTTGTGAACAACACTAACTTCAAAAACTCAAATAATCAATTTCAAAATCAACTTAAGCTTAACTTCAAAAACTCAAATAATTCAATAAAATGTAACTATGGACAACTTCTACTTCTTCTTTTGTTAACATTCTTCTTATTGAACGTTTGTATGTTCGTCTTGGATATGTGAAAATGGATAAGTTACCATTAATATCACTCGCTTCGCTCCCATCGTCATTGTAAAGAACTTTTCTTTCTCATGTCTGCACATATGACTTAAAATAATGTGAATGAAATGTACTTGCTTCCTCCACTAAATAAGCATTACATATTGAAACTTCAACTCTAGCCTTGTTTTTTACAATTTTCTTCAAGTGATGTAAAAATCTACATGACAAATAGGGTTATTACAATGTCATGATTAAAACATGCTATAATTTTTATTTAAATATTAACTATAATTACCTCTCAAAAGAATACATCCATAGATATTAAACTGGGCCAGCAAGTTTGGCTTCGTGTGCTAAATTTACGGGTAGATGCTCCATACAATCAAAGAAGCTTGGAGGAAAAATTCCTTCCAATTTGCACAAGATAATTGGAATTTCTTTTTCTAGTTTTTCCATTCCAGCTAACATTATTTCAAATGATGTTAAGCTTTTGAAAAACAAATTTAATTCTGTTATAGCTTCTGAAACCTTATTCGATAACCACTCCCGAAATGCAATTGGAATTAGTCTTTGCATAAACACATGACAATTATGACGTTTCATCCCAAATAATTTATACTTCCTTATATCCACACACCTTGCCAAGTTCGAAACATAACCATCAGGACTTTTCAACCATTCACACAAAATTTTCTTTTGTTTTTTATCCAAAGTATAACATGCTTTTG
The DNA here is from genome assembly GCA_027576455.1 of Erythroxylum roigii. Lineage (NCBI taxonomy): Eukaryota > Viridiplantae > Streptophyta > Magnoliopsida > Malpighiales > Erythroxylaceae > Erythroxylum > Erythroxylum roigii. The sequence continues at coordinate 18,141,076 of JANZXV010000009.1, forward strand.
GATATTTACCGATGCGAAGATCTTTATCTAATTAATTCCTTATACAAAAAAAGTTTCAAATCAGTTCGTGATTTTTGCATTGTCTTTTGTTCTCCCTTCAATGTTCATTATGGTATTGAACAAATTGTCAAAAATATATTTTTTCAATATGTATCACATCTAGATTTTGACGTATCAAATTAGTTTTCCAATATGACAAATCCCAAAAGATACTTTGTTTCTCCAACCAAAGTTTTTACTAATGCTTATATTAACTTCTTCACCTTCAATTTCTGAACTTTCAGTAACCCTAATTCATCAATCTCTTGCAATATCTCTTCACCAGCTTTGTGAGGGGGAGGAGGTGTTTGTACCATCCTATTTTTAATAAACTTTAGTTTATTGCATCTAAATGGATGATCTAAAGGAAGAAATTTCCTGTGGTTGTCAAACCAAGATGTTTTGGCCCAGTTAAGAAGATAAAAAGTATCAGTATCATTACCACAGTAAGGACAAGCTAATTTCTCTATTGTGCTCCATCTAGACAACATAGCATACGTAGGGAAATCACTAATAATCCACATCAAAGTTGTTCTCAACAAAAATTTTGTTTAAAAGACACATCATATGTCTCCACACCAAATTCTCAAAGATGATGCAATTCAAATACCAATGGTTGTAAGAATACATCAATTTTATGTTTTAGATTCGTAGGCCCTAGCACGATCATCGTTAAGAACATATATACCTCATTTATACACATCTATGAAGGCAAATTATAAACAGTAATTATGATTGGTCATGATGAATATTGTTGGTCGGATTGACCAAAAGGTTGGAATGCATCTGTCGACAATCTCAACCTAACATTTTGACTTTCAGCTGCAAACTTAGAATGAGTGTTATTGAAAAATTTCCATGCCAGTGCATCCGATGGATAACTCATTATTGCATCTTCTTGGTTATGTTTATTATGTCATCTTATGTGAGATGTCGTAACATCAAAGGCATATAGTCTTTAAAGTCTCGAAGTTAGCGCGAAATAATACATCCGCTTCTAGGGTACTAATTTTTGTTTCATACAATGCTTTCTAGGTTTGAACCTAGATTGATCACAAATTTGCACTCTTGTAATTCCACATCATCTCTCCAAAACAACATACATCTCAATTTTCAACAATCAATTTTTTTCAGCTGACAAACTAAGACCCCTAATAAGTTACTTCATATTGTAGAAATTACCAACCATTGTATGATCAGGAAGTAATGATTCATTATAATAAGCAAGAATTTTATGTTCAATCATAAATATGCCTTCATACTTTATATTTAATATTCAAGCAAATGAAGATAATTGAGTTATAGTGTCACAATTTGGCCATAATTCTTGGTTAACTGATTTTAGTAAGTCAAAAAACTTTTTAGCATGTGGGTTTGGTTCTTTTTCAAGATTGTCTATATTTGCTTCAAAGCTATAACCGGCTGTATCATAAACTATTTAAGTGTAATGATTTTTAGTTGCACCCACATTATTTATTATAAATCTAGTCTCTCCTTCAAACCCTTCCACATTTATTGACAAGTTTACTTTATTAGCCCTTGAGGACAAATTAATGGCTCCTTATGTTGTTTCCACTCAAAATAATTTGGAACAAACCCTTTTTCTTAACAAATGGATATTCACTTCATCAATAGGAAGAAAACGAATATATTTGTAATTTTTACATGGATATTTGATCTTTGGACCATCCATATACGCAATTTGAGAACATGCATAGTGAATAAAAGCTTCAACTCCCTTAATAAACTCAACATTAATGAAATCATCAAGTGTTAATCATCTATATATCCAAGATCTATCAACATTACTCATTTCTACAAAACTGTTATTTAAAAAAGTGATTTCATAGTTAGATATAATAATCATTATATTAGTATCCATATTAATCTTATAGAACATTATCTTTACTTTACATATCATTATATTCTTCATTTCCTGTTTTTACAAGGATCTGACCATTTCCCCTCCAAATTGAAACCAACATATCCCACTATATGATTTCAAAATTAGAAAACTCAATCACAACCAATTCAACCTTAGTGATTTGGCAATCACCACATTTTAAGTCATAGGAACCTTACTAATTCATAGAAGAATTTGTGAGGAAAGATAAACCTCATGGGAGCTGCATCACGGGTTTCCAACCTATATACCATCTTAGGAGTTTATTATGCAGAGAATTGTCATGTCAATTACGTGGATTTCTTATGTTAATACTAAGTTTGAATTAATCACATTAAAGTTCAAGTCTTTTTGTTTCAATTAATCACTTACAAGTTCATTTCCAAAGTTTGATTTTAAACAAAAACTGTAGTGCGTAGCATTGCTTACACCTTTGAATCGAGAAAGCAAGTTCTCGCTGTGACTCTTAGGCTTGTGGAATTTTTCACAGATAAGCCTCATGGGATTAGCATCACGGGTTTCCAACTTATATACCATCCTAGGAGTTTATTATGCAAATAATTGTCATGCCAATTACGTGAATTTCTTATGTTAATACTAAGTTTGAATTAATCACATTGAAGTTCAAGTGTTCATGTTTCAATTAATCACTTACAAGTTCATTTCTAAAGTTTGACTTTAGACAAAAACTATGGCAAGTTCATTTCCAAAGTTTGACTTTAAACAAAAACTATGCTGCGTAGCATTGCTTACACCTATGAATCGAGAAAACAAGTTCTCGCTGTGACTTATAAGCTCATGGGCTAGTTCAAACGGGACAAATAACGAAAATAGAGAGGGGGGTTTTGTCAGGACAATATCCGAAAATCAAAGAAAAAATCACAAATCGAAAGCAATAATTAAATCTGAAAATTCAATAGGAAAAATACCTTGATTTCGGTCACCGATATTACCATGCTATTATGGACCCTCGTCATAAAATTGCAATTATTAATGAACATTCATTGGGGGAAATTTCTCTTAAGTGTATTGACTAGAAACATGTATCCTAGCAATCTATTAAACAACAACCTAGATACGATCATAGGTAAAATTGAATAATAACATTAAGAATCAAGAACCAATGAGCAAGTGAAAGACATGTACGACATGCAATCAATCAAGTGAATACCTTCTTAGAATTTTCCGACTCTAACGTAGAGGGGTTAATCCTAATTGCTACTTATGGTTACCGAAATTGAACGTCATATTCCGTTAACCTAGAGATTGAATCAATTAATCTCTAGTTGCGTAGCTAGAAACCAACGAATCCAATTAAAAAGACAGATCGGAAGATATCCAATGTTCATTAACAACATGAAAAGGATCCAGAAAATCTCACCATAATAACATGTAACATGGATCCCTCCACCAAGATACGAAAATTAGCTATTCATAATTGAATTGAAAACAAAGAAAATAACAAAACAATATGTCTTCATCCCTGGTCTTTAATGAAAGAAACGAAAATCTTAATTGAAAATCTGCAGAAATCGTAAAGAACAGAACAAGAAAAGTGCAGCAACCTGAAACCTAACCTAAACCTACAATAAAACCTAACCTAGCTTACCTCCCCCCTCTAAACCTAATATGTCTATATATATATGTGGCAATCCCCCAAGTCTTCTAGTTGATGTTAATCTCCTCATTATCTTCTCTTGATTTTGTCCAGATTAGGTGCACCTCTAATTTCGGTAGGAGCCTTCTTGGAAAGATGACAAGAGGATCTTTAAAGATTGTATTTTAATTGGAATCAAATTTTGGGATTTTATCTGCAGATTCCAGATTCCGTCCTTAGGCGTACCCACGCTTAATCTCTGAATTTCGGCCAAATTGGGGATTTCGGATTTCTTTCCTTCTTTTGCATCTTTTTAATTCTTTTTCGTCCTTAGAGTGTTGAAAACCATCTGCAAACAATTATAAAGCAATTCCATCAATTTCGGATAATAATTTCAACACCTTAACAATAATTACGCCTAAAATATATGCAATTTAAATGACTTAACACTGTGACTTATAAGCTCATGGAATTTTTCACTGATAAGCCTCATGGGAGCTACATCACGGGTTTTCAGCTTATATACCATCCTGCGAGTTTATTATGCAAAGAATTATCATGTTAATTACGTGAATTTCTTATGTTAATACTAAGTTTGAATTAATCACATTGAAGTTCAAGTCTTTATGTTTCAATCAATTACCTACAAGTTTATTTCAAAAGTTTGATTTTAAACAAGCACTATAGTAGCATTGTTTACACCTATGAATCAAGAAAGAACGTTCTCGTTGTGACTCTTAGACTCGTGGAATTTTTCACCAATAAGCCTCATGGGAGCTGTATCACGGGTTTCCAGCCTATATACCATCCTAGGAGCTTATTATGTAAAGAATTGTCATGCCAATTACGTGAATTTCTTTTGTTAACACTAAGTTTGAATTAATCACATTGAAGTTCAAGTCTTTATGTTTTAATTAATCATCTACAATTTTATTTCTAAAGTTTGATTTTAAGCAAGCACTATGATTTTAAATGCCAGCCTAAAAACTCATCAATCATTGTTAGAGGTAAAATTTCAAAGAACAACAAAAAAAAGATCATATTGTAAACATTACTTAGTTGAACGACTTACCTTAATATACGAACAATCGCAAACTACAAAGAAGACAAAAGTGGTTGAACAATTATTGACGCTCTACAACACAGAATACGGTCTGCAGGAATGACAATAAATAATTACCTATTATTGTTTTCATATCCTACAATTTATAATATTGCTTAAGCAATTGAAGCTTCTATCTCTGCTTAAAAAAGAACAATTAACCTTAAATACATCATAACCATTTTTCGCAATATCATATATGGACAAAGAAAACATATAAATTTTTTCAAGATCTTAACCATTATTATGCAAAAAACATTATTATGCAAAACCATTATTATGGAAAACCATTATTACAACCTCCTTCTCATTCATATAGGCCTCTTTCTCATTAAAATGGTATGAAACAAACTCACAATTATTATAGGTCTCTTTATAAGCATAAAAGCATGATACTTGCTCTTATTTAATAAAAATCCTTATGAGAAACAAAAAAGCATTGCATTTTCTCTAAATCACTATAGGTCATATTTTTTTGAAAAGAGTGTATCATATGCTAATCATTTATTAGGCTCTACTATCGCATAAAGAGAACTCCAAGGACCAAGTTTGTGTGGGTACCTAGAGTTGATTTTTTTTTAATCTAATAGGACCAATTATCGACACTCCTCAGCATAGAACATGATCTGCAAGAAAAACAACAAATAATTAACAAGTTTTTGATAATTTTTAAATTAAGCATAGGTACAGATATACATGAAGTAGCATAAGTAGCCAAAACGAAAAATGCCTAGGACATAAGCTGTAACAAGTCCTTGATAGGCACTTAAATTTTTTTTAGCTTGAAGTTGGATTGCTCACTTTGACCTATTTATGTTCCTATTGAGCAAATATAAGAACTATGATTCTCTGATGATGTATAGAGAAATTAAATTACATATTAATCATAAAAAAGAATGTTGTAGTGGAATTTCTCCTATTACCTCTTGATTCGTTAAGCCAATTGAAAAAAGAAGATACCATTAATAACTTTTGCAAAATTTAATTTATTTGTATTTCCCCACTAGTTCGAATCAAAACTTTTAAGTAATATTTAAAGTTGTTAATTTAATTATTTTAACTTCCTTCTTTCAGTAAAGTCCTTAATGTATGACATTTATTCCTATCGTTACCTTTTTTGGTGAGTGATATGAATAATATATTGCAAATAAAAGAGATAAGAACGTATGAACTAGCCAAAATAAGAGCCATATCTAATCTAACCAAGTCCTATAGAGAATTAGATATTCTAGCTACACAAAAGGGTAATAATATTAAAACAAGTTCTCTAATAGAAAAATCAAAAGTAAATAAAAGGTCTATAGTCACATAGTTTGTTAAAATTAATTGCCATCAAGAATGAAGATGTAGTTATATAGGTTTTAGTTAGATGCTTGGCTTTGGTTGAGAACTCTTTTTCTTATCCATTTGGTTTCTCTTATCCATTGAACTATTTTGTGTAAGAGTTCTTGCAAATTCTTGTTTTGTTTATTAGAATTCATGTTAGTTCTTTCTTTCCATATGTAATAAACAAAATAGCTACATCATATTAGTATAAGATATAATCCAAAGTGGAGAGCTTTGCCAAGGACATATCTAGTGAATATTGAAAATGAGTAGCATAGATTTCCACATTGATTGAAGAAAAGAATAGTTAAAAAGGAGGTGGTTAAGGCTTTCACATGGTTAAGGAATAAAAAGTAGCTAGTAGAAGGTAAAGTCCTAAATGAAAGTTTATCCATTATTCTCAATTTCTATTTAAATGCTAGCCACAAAATTAAGCTAGCTTTTACAACTAAACAAGACTTATATCAAATAGAGGTTTAAACTAGAGCATTCAAGTGCTTTAGTTTAGTTTTTCTTAAGAGGGAGTATGATGCATTGCTAACTCAAATGATTGTCTTTAATGAGGCCCTCAGGCACTTTCAATTGATTTTACTTATTTAATAAAATATTAATGATATCTAAATTATTAAAATATGTCCTATGATGTTAGAAGTTTAACTTTTTATTAATCATTTATGAAATTGTTTTAATATAAATTGTTATCTAACTAATTATTAGGAATATGATTAATATAAAAGTCATTCCAAATATTTTATTTTTAAGCCCCGACATCCACCTTTAAGCGTTTCATTTTTATTTCAAGCCCTATGATACAACTTCAAACATTTTCTCCATTTTAAAGCCCTAATATTCATTCTAGGGATTTCATTTCATTTTAGTTTAGTTTTAAGCCCTAAGAACTACCTATAGGCATTTCGTTTTCCATTTCAAGCCTTACGGAACTACTCTAGGCATTTTCTTTAGACTCCAACAGCTAATATTCATTCTGGGCATTCTAAAGTTTCTTTGGATTATGACAAAAGATTTATGTAACATTATATGCAAATGATTATGCAATGATTGAGTCCTTAATTTATTGAAATGACAAAGAAAGATTACAATGTTTTCCTTAAATTTTTATATGCTTGATTCCTCGTTATTCCTAGTTCTTCATTTGAATTGCATATGTGCTCCACTTTTCTCATTTCCTTCATCCCTTAACTACAACATTGATTCAATTAGTTCATTTTCTCATTTATCTTCCATTGAACTTAATCTTTCACATATTAAGTTTTTAATATCACTAAAGATAAAGATAATAGTAGTTTGTTATCATCAAAACTATCGGTTAAAAAGTCATTTAGTCTAAAAATCTTCATCTTTTTCATTATGGAAAAATATATGGTGATATTAGGATAAATAGTGACCTTGAGTAAGCTCCCCTTACACGAAATCAATATGCAATGCATGCTCCTTCTTAATTCATGCATCTTGAAACGATTAATTTAAATATCATTATATCCCTTTTTGTTAACATAAAAAGATGCACAATGTATAAATTGATAAACATCAAAGGGAAAAATAAATAACTTCTCTTTCTCCTTCTACAAAAACTTTATCATATGGGCAAAGATTACATGCAAACTATTAATAAAATTAAAGAAACATTCTTATAATTAATGGACATGTGTAAGCATCACAGGTTTCATGAATCTTGAATAGTCAAAGAACTCATAAAAGGGGACAATTGGGCTCACTATGTCTAATTTCCCAAAAAATTAAAAGAAAAACTTATGGTTACATTCATGGCTTAGTTAAAGATAAGACAGAAAATAAGTTGATAAAAGCATAAATATCTAGCAATTAACTAAGTCTCACCAATATCCTAAGAGACATTTCACCGAACAATTCATAGGCAAATTGAAGCAACATAAACACATTTCATGAATCACCACTGTATTTTTTCATTATTCACCAACATAAACACATTAAAGCAAAAAAGAATCAACCACAGTTGAAAAATCACAGAATACTCAAACCACATCAACAAAACCGACGATCATATAAGTATTTAAAAACAAAATTTCTTGCAAAAAAAACCTAAGAGCAAAGCATGGACGACTGACCTTGATAGATGATTAATTGAAGGCGACGGACGTTGGAAGAAAAGCTAAAGAAGAAAGACGTTGGCGATTAAGAAAGTAGACGAACGACGACGATTAAGGAAGAAAATGAAGAAAAAATAAGCAGGAAAGTGAGGGGGTGGCCTTCGTCTTAGGTTTAAGAAACAATGTCGTTTTCCTTTGATTAAAAATGTTGAAGTCGAAGACCCAAACGACGTCGTTTAACTTTAAATTTTACTGACAGAATGATAGTTCTGTCAGTAATTTACCAACGGATATTTCTTCTGTCGATAAACTCCGACGCTTATTATTCCGGCCAACCATTGCCACCTAGTTTTACGACGACCTTCACTATTTCGTCAACAAAATTTCGCGGATAAATTTCCTCTACCTTTACCGATGATTTTTTCCTATCATAAAGTTACTGACATAAACTGAATTTCCATCGCTAAGTTACTACAAAATTTGTTCCGTCAGTAATTTATAATTTTCTTGTAGTATATGATAGCCTTTTTACATTTTATTAATGTCTAATATTAATAGAACAATGATAAGGAATAGTTTAGGGATAATATATAAATATAATATAAATCTTATAATTATAACCTCATTATAATTTTATTTTTAATATATAATTATTCCA
>JANZXV010000009.1:18165406-18181385 GCA_027576455.1 Erythroxylum roigii
TCATTAACTAAAATAATATAATCATTTAGAGATTAATTAAAGAAATTAATAAGTGTAAAACACATTTATTAAGAAATACTACAATTTTAGTTTTTTAAGGCATATATATTAGCTTAGATATTAATGAGATATTTTCTATAGATGTGGCTTCATGTATAACAGTAGATCATCCTACCATCCTATTCGAAAGATAAATGTTTAATAATTTATCTCTTTTTTTCCTAGTATGGATCTTTTATAAATAATTGTTTAGCTTATTTTTACTTTGCTTGGGTTTAACATATTGGATTAATCTTTGATGGATTTTATACGCATACTTTTATGAATAATTTGTATTTGTTTTCGCCAATTTTTTTATAATTTTTTGTCATATATATTGATATAAATAGGTTCTGGTTACTCTGAGAATCGAACATAAAAATAGGTTAACCGATCCTATAGGTTTTTTAGGTTCAGGTTCGTGAAATTGTCAAACCTGACATTTAAATTCAGGTTCAAGTTATTTATGAACGGGTCAGATTAACCTACCATAAATACCCCATTGTCCAACCTTCTCTCCGATTACTTTGATTTCCCAAATCAACTTGATCTTCTAGTTATAAATGATTAAAACGAAAACTCGGGTCAAGATTGTGGCACGTGGCACTATATATAAATAAAAGAAAAGGGGTTGTTAGGGAAAATCAAGAAGATGGGTATAACTATAAATACATAATTAGGTTGAGGGATTGAGTTTACACACTAACCTTATCAACGGTTGATTCATAGAAAACCAAAAGCCTCTAATATCGAATGCAATATCGCAAGTGAGTGACCCTACGCTCTCTCTTCTGCTTTGCTTTACTCACTTTACCTTCTCCCACTTGTATTTTCTTCTCTCTTATCTCTAAATCTAACACACACCGGACCAGACACAAAGTCACTTGCTCGTTTAATTTCGGTGGTTGATCCTTTGTTTTACGTCAGAATTTGTTTTGGATTTAGAGTCATGGCTTTGGATGAGAGCATGAACATGGTTTCCTCTATGCAAGATGATGATTATGACCACGATACCGATGATGGGTACGACCGACAACCTCATCCACACAACCTCTCCAGGCTGTCTGTGTGCACCAGCTCCCTGTACACCAACGACGACGACTTCGATGTCGGGGACTGCGATGTTATGGGGATGTCACTGTCCAGGTTGTCCATTGAAAGCTTCGACGCCGACGAGGAACTTTCTGACAATGAAAAAGTTGGCAAAATCAGCATGCTTGACCTCTCATCGGAATCCGACGAAGAGCCCGGTTGTTACTCTCTTCCGACGACCCCACCTCGCCGGAGGAGTCGCCGTGGTGGCGATTTGGTGAACGAGCGGTTGATGTTTGGTCTAAAGGAGTACGCTAGTGAAAATGAAGCGCAGAAGGGTAGTGTCACGAAACAGAAGTCGAGAAAGAACTCGAGAAGGAGGGTTGTGAGAGAGAGGTGGGTAGATAATAAAACGAAGAGAAAAGACGAAGAGTGTTGCTATGTGGGAATGAGCAATTATGGCCATTGTAACAGTTTTAGTGGGGAGAGTGAAGGTGGTGGACTAGTGGTGATAACGAGGCCAAAAGGAGGAAGAAGGTCACTATGCATGGACTTGGAGGAAGTGAAGGCTTGCAGAGACCTTGGGTTTGAATTGGAGCACGAACGCATGTTTGAGATGCCTAGTAGAGTCTCGCTTTCAGGATCTACACTCGATACAAGTAGCGGTGGCAACTCGCCTATTGCCAATTGGCGTATCTCTAGTCCTGGTTAGTAGTGTGCCTGTACTATCTACTCTCACCTACTCAGAAATATAAGATTAATTTCTCAAGTTAGGATCTTTGTACCATGATTACAATATCTGTACCAGTATGTTTCCTGTTCTTTACCACTTACAAACATGCAGATTAAGTTCTTTTGCCATGAACTTGTGTGATTACAATGTTCGATGTTCCTTTTACCTGTCTCTGATTCAATTATGCAACTTTTATCAGGTGATGATCCTCGAGATGTGAAGGCTCGTCTCAGGGTTTGGGCACAGGCGGTGGCTCTGGCATCGGCATCTAAACACAGCTGTGTGCAAGGGTTGTAATCAAAAGAGATGTATACTTCTCATTTTTGTCTTCTTTTTTTTTTTTTCCCGGTTTGTTTCCCTTCACTTTCTGCGATCCTTTCCTTTCTGCGGGACAGTAGATTTCTTGTTTTCTTTTGGGGTGGTGAAGGTGTGTGTGAATTGGGAAGCTGGAGTTTGTTCTATATGGTTGTTACAACCCTTCTTACTCTTCTGTACATGTTTTTATATCCTGTAAATATCACACCAATGGTGATTGAAGGCTTGATGGTAAGTTAACTATATGCACGATTTTGTTGTATCTAATAATTCACTTGGATATTGTCGTTTGTTGTTGGATATCGATTGATTCGATCATGTATAGAACTATAGATAATTTCATTGGATAATGGAGACAAATAACAAATTACAAGGTTCCCTGAAAATGAGGTGAACAGTTAGCAAACTGTTCAATCGTTGATATATACTGAAGGATTGAGATCCTGGACTAATCAAAGATCATGCAAATCAACCCTTGTTTTTCATTTACATCCCTTCCAAGCTGAAAATTTCTTCTTTAAACGCCTTGAGCTTATCAAATCTAACAAGCACAGATCTTGATATAGTCAAATCCTCCCAGGGGCAAAAGTTAAGGAGCTCTGTACTGGTTGAGAATGAATGTTCATATTCTCTCTGTTGTGGCTTAAACTACGAAGTTATTCATGTATAGGTGAGGTGGTTGAGCTTGTGTTACCTATTTTCACATCACTAGACCTCAAGAATAGAATTTGTAAACACCAAGGTGCATAACGACTGATAACATAAAAAGAAGTATAAAGTCTTCTTTTGTAGAAATGAGAAATTAGCTGGGTTGGTGTAGGAGACATTATGTGAGCCTGGCCTCCATATGACAGGCACAGGAGAATCATGTATGCACACATAATGAATGGTTGCAGCTCAATCAGTACATATACAACTATGACACAATGAGGCAGCTGTGAGTTTTACATGGCAAGGCAGTGGTACAAGAGCAATTAAGAACAGTGTCTGGCTAACAACAAATTTCGCGCTTTTTTCACTGACCAGGCATTAAAGATCAAAACCGAAACCAGGGTGCACATTTGGAACGTGTAAATGTGATGAAGAAGATAGAAAGCAGATTTAAAGGGCTAATTGTTAGCTTCGTGGACTGGGACATCGTTATGGTTGAAAGAACATCACTGCAGACAGAGATACCAAGTTCAGTCTCCCATATTTCGACTATGAGACCAGATTCAGATAAAGCAGTAAGTTGTTAAGGAAGTCAAAACTCCAACTCCAAGTAATGAACAAGAACAAGAGAAGAGCTTGAACAAATAATCGCCCTCCTTATATTCATGCAGTGTCAAGCTCAATTGCAGAAGAAAGAATGAAACAAGTATGTGCATTCATGAAGTCAGAAAAAAAAAGGCTACACATCCAAAGAGCAGTGATGAGGTAAACAGAAAATATATTAACTGGAGAGTAGCACATTGTCAACCAAGTTAAAGATTCCACCAATTTCTGAAACTACAGATGAGATCCCTCTATCATTTTGTTAAAAAAGAATCGGTATTAACGAAACAAACAAGCAAATGATGGGAGTAAGTACAAATAAGGAGACCTTGACCTTAGCCTTTTTAATACTTTCTTAATCTGAATCTTATTTCTGAATCAAGTAAAAATTGTAATGTTCTACGCAGACAAAAAGATCAACTAATAAGCTACACTGGGAAATGATGCTGGTCATTGCATTTGCATTCCTCAAACTGCAATGACTTTATCACCATGACGAATACTAAAAAAAAATTGATAAAATAAATAAGAGGTGAATTTATTGATGAACTGCTGCATATGTTCTCACTCACTTATAAACTATATTGCGGCAGGTGTTGTCACAGGGGTAAGGGCAGTCAATCGCTTTAACATCTTCTCGATCAAAATACCAGTCTCCAACAGATTGTGCAATAGTCTGCATATTTGCAATTCAACCGACTCAGTATGTATGATCCTTATTTAATGTAAGCTCTTGCTGGGGTTATCTTTTGTTAACAACTGAAAATTTAGATGCACTTCTTATTGCTAAAAGCATCACCATTTAGCATCACCATTTTTTCACCACATAACAAAGGATTTTTTGGGGTAAATTCGCTGGTACGTAAATTTTCTGCTATACTGAGTTTGCCATGGATGAGAACTTATCATATATATATGCATACCTATTTAAGCATGGATACTTGTTTTATCACTGCATGACATTCATTCTATTCCCTCAATCCAGAACAAGAGCCCAGTTACTTGAAAGTTAGAGAATGCAACAGATTAATGAAATGAATAATCTAATCTTTTGGCATTGGCACGGAGAGGCAAATTGTAGTTTGTGCATACCTTATTGCCTATCAGGGGAGAATCACTAGCGAACCATGTGTCCTGTCTTTGAGACTGGCAATGAGCAAAACAAGAATTGATAAATACACCATGTTGAGGCAATGTCGAGAAAGCATTAATGGCACCCAACATTTGATTCCTGAAGTCTGTTTCACAAGAAAGAAATGAATCAACAATAAGAATATATCATGGCTATACTTTTATATATTCAAAATGGAATATTACTACATGAGTTGAAATATAAACTGTACACACTTGAACTCAACTTTTACCTTGCAAGAATCGGATCTGTGATGAATTACATTGAGCATAATTTTGCTTGCAGTTTTTCCAAGAACCAGTTGGGTCAGCTGATGGTGGAGCCAAACTAGATTGAAGCTGATGTAATTGAACACACGAACAAAATTGCAGCAATCAAAACTCAAAGTTCTTTTATATACTATTATGATCAAGGATGTAATACCATTTGTAGTAAGTCCTGATATATCGTCTTAACAATCAAAAGATTATGAAATAAATGTTAAACAATTTTCCCTTATGGAATGAGGTTTTCTATTATTAAACAATTTTCCCTTATGCAATAAGGATTTCTATTAGAAGGGTTTCATGGATAGACTACCTGCCACACGTCGTAGGCAGCATTCAGTAGAAATAATGGGGTCTTGACATCAGCTACAAAATTCTGAGGGAAGAAACACTGAGACACGTAGAAAAGAAAGAAATTTAATTTTATATTAAAATCCAGAAATTCAACCCCATTATGAAGAAAGAAGAGTATATTACTGAAGTTGGATCCAGGTGGCTGGTACAAGAACTAGGCAAATTGCTTTGGGTATCCTGCAATTCATACGCATGGTCACTCATGCTAATCAGAAATGTGAACTCACAAGTGAGGATAAAAGAATACACACACGATTCCTGAAGATAATAACAGTCAACTTGAGAACCAAAGGAAATACTTAAATGTTAATCAACCTATGTAGTTATCCTCATAAAATCACTCTGGTTCTGGCAAGGAAAGTCCTAAAGTAGTCCTCTTTGAACATAATGCTTATGTCGCAGACGAAAAATATACATAAATACCTGCAAGGTAACTACACCTTCATATATATTCCTTAGTGTGCGCCCGCCTGATACATCTAATCTATTTGTTCAGAGAGTAAATGTCAATAAGAATCACATGTCCAGTTAAAGGACATCAATAGAAGTCATGGCAACCAAAATATTGAATAACTTCTTACGCATCAAGAAACAGCCCAGCATCACTTAAGCATTTCACTTTGGTAGTTTGTGGAAACAAGGCCCTAAACTCGTCGCAATGTAATATTGTAGCCAAACCACCAGCAGAGCAGCCAACAAGAAAAACCTGGAATTCACAGATCAATGTGGTGATTCCAAATGGGTGATCTGAACAACTATTTACAAGGACATGGAATTCACAGGCCTGCAAATGTGAGAGCTGAACAACTATTGAACAGGATGTGGTAAATGCAACACCTGCGTAGCTTCTCGCATTCCTTTATCCATTAAATTCTCTATTGCAGCTGACCAGATACGTTGTCCTCGGAAATAAATCTGTGCAGCCTGAAAGAGAAGTAATGAAAAAGTCAATACAGCTGCAAATGCTTGATGTGAAAACAAACGTTTAAACCATCGTTTACTGTTATAGCCATTGTCTATACAGAGGAAGATTATCCTTGCTAAAGAATTTATGAAATTAGCACAGTACTGTCCAAACTTCTAATCTTAGAAAAGAACCAAATTTAATTTGCTATTTTCTTCCTGCTGATATTGGAGATAGTTGAACTCCATGTAATAATATCATTGGATTACAAGACACAAACTTCAAAATTAGGATTTGAAGTTAGAGTGTTTCCACCAACCTCATCTTGACCTTCCCCACTAAAAGATGCTCCATCACAGTAGCGTATCTCGACTCTATTCCAGTTAAAGAAATCTGCAAACAATAAGGAAAATTTCACCCAAACAATCATTAAGATAAGATATTATTATTTAAATAAGCCGTATATAAAACTTCTGGGTCAAGAAGAAACCAGGATTTTCTTGTTTCTTATTGCTCATAATTCCAGTGAACGGTATTTCCTTTTCCATATGTTTTGATGAACCATGGCGACTAGTTTTGCGGTAAACGCAATTTCTGACGGTATTGCACCAACCCCCTCCCTAGATGGAGGCACACAAAAAAGAAAAAAAAAGGGTCCTAATAGTGAGCAACAACAAAGTACCAAAAGAAGTTCGAACTGAAAGATTTAAGTAACAGCAAATTACTGAACGCTGTTATATCTGAATCCTAAATGTCAATACTTGAGTGTTTGTTTAACATACCTCCAAATTAACAACCCAGCTGCTTTCACCTGATCCAGAACCAGGATGCAAGTGATAGGCAGGCAATGTTCCATCCAAACAGACTGGTATAAGAAAACATTACAGTGAGAAGTAAATAAAGATAGCTAAGACAAGACAGCTAGTGTACTAGTCCATGATTCATCTAACAAGCACCAAGCAGTTTGCAACCATGTAGATTTGTTAAAACAGCTGAGCAGCAATCAATTCAGACAAGAAACAGGACAATAATGGGAATGACTAATGTAGCGAGTCATACATTTCCATGATCAAACATCCAAACGGATGGAAAAACATACGAAAACTGAAAAGAATGGACCTTGAACAAAAAGAGAGAGAGAGAGAGAGAGACAAGATCACGAACAGACACAGACAATAACGTTATATATATCCTTTACTCTTTACTCCAATTCCCGAAAACAGAGCAATAAAGATAAAGAGTGCGAGAGTACCAGCTCCTCTGGAGTCAGCTCCCTCAATGAGAGTAATGGGCACCATCAGTGGCTGAGCAAGCGGAGAAGGAGAAGAAGACAGTAAGCCATCCGAGGCAAAGACTCTATCACTAAAAAGACCGTCTTTTGATCGATCCAGAGCAGCCACACTAATCAAGCTACAAGGCTGGAAGCAGAGGACCACCACCAGTATCACGGCCACCGTCATTCTTCTCCGAATCCTCACAAAAACTCTGCTTCGTGATGCCCACTTGCAGTAAAGTAGCCAAACAGTGTAGCTCCTTAAGAATAAAGAGACAAAGAAGCAGGCCTCCAAATATTAAGCGGACGCTTGGGGCGCCGCGAGAGTATTAAAGCACAACAGTCCTTGGCAGAGACGTTAAGGACATAAAAGAAACGACATGTAATGCAAGTGTAAGAGGTCTAAAGTTTTATTATTAATTAATACATAATATGTAATTATTTAATATTAATTGTAGCAACATAATTTGATAATTTAGAATACAAATTAATTTCATAAATATATTTACAATTTAAAACATATTTTAAAAACAAATCTCAAAATAAAAATGTATGGAATAAAAAATTTACAATTTAAAATATTTAATTTTAAAAAAACATTATTTTTAATATTTAAGTATAAATAAATAAGTTTGATAAGAATTTATAATTATCTTAATAAAATATAATAAATTATCACAATACATTAAGCCACTCCTAAATTTATTTCGAAGTATTTTTATAAAAATAAAATTATATTTAAACAACTACATAAGTTTATCATACAATTAACAATCCATCACATAATTTTTTTAATAATTAGGTATAATTTTAATAAATAATATTTTTAACACACTACAAATTATTCTTAAAATAATTTTAAATAACAATAATATTTTTAAAATGAATGAAATAAGAGAAAAGTCATCTCTATTCAATCAAGATGAACATGCTTAGACTTCATATTCACTTTGTTATCAATATTGAAGTAGAAAATTTACTGCCCGCGCGGGTAGCCCAGTTGATCATTGGGAAGAAAAGTGAGTCCAAGGTCTCGGGTTTGAGTCTCGGCAGCAGCAGCGTGAGAGTTCATCCAATGTGGTGACTCCTTGTGCGCACCGAGCACTGGATCGCCTTTCCAAGAAGTTGGCTAAAATCAAACCGTAATTTACCTCCCTTACACAATATCGAGCCGGAGTATAGGAACGCCTAGGGTGAGCGTTCAACCTTTTGAGTCCAAAGTAGAAAATTTACTTATCAAGATCACATTGTTTTTGTCTTATTGTGTGGGAAAAATGAGATGACATTGTTATATGCCTGTTCTAGAGTTCTGTATCACGTGCTTATCTGCTTGATTTCTGGCTGATAAAGAGTATTTCTGAACTTCTGGACATTTACTTACAAATTAAGCAAAAGCTGTAAGCTCTTTTTTATTACTCTGAAAAGGAAAAAGACAAAAAGGCTGAAAAGATTGGAAAGGCATTTGACATCTGAGGATATGCCAGAATTGATGTGGTGTACATAGACAATAAGTCATCCTTCAGGAAGAAATAATATCATGCATTTGCTTTCCTAAACTTTATTGATAAAGTTGGGAGGGGAAAAATTTTAGAACTTGTGGGGAAAAATTTTAGGATGACGATCTAATGGACGAGATCTGCTCATCACCATCTTCTCCAAAGGTATAATTATTGTAGACTCTGAATAATAGATCCCTACAAGGTACAACAGCCCCAAGCTTGATGCAAGCTAGGAAGGCACCTGAAAGCTTCCTATGAAGGCTGTATGCCTCGTCTGGTGGTGGTGTGAGCCTGTGTTTTAACATTGTCGCACCAAGGTTACTGACACTTGGGGTAATATTGTTGGCCCTGAAGTCATACCCACCAGGCTTCGAGAAAGGTAGTCCCACAATGAAAGCAGCCTGAACATGCGCATCTACCATTATCTCTGATTCCATTCCTGTGAGGAATCCTAGTCTTTTTGACATCTCAATCACCGCATCTCTGTCACTATTGGCACATGCTACCACCTAAAAACAAAATAACACGTTCAAGTCTTAATTGAAATTTTCCTCTTCAGACAGGGTTCAACAAAACGTAATCCAAATCGAATCCCATATCAGAATATATTGAACATTTTCAATTCATGGGCATATCAGAATATACTGAACATTTTCATTTCACAGGCTCGATGGAATGAAAACCGATGTTTACTTGGTTGTGTTGTCAAATATGAAGTCAATGTGGGAAATGGAAAAATGTGTTGATGCAATCAAAGAAACCAATTGCAAGGAAAGAAAAGGTTACCATTCTTAAATAGTTATCGACGAAGCTCTTAGGATAATCCCGAGCTGCTCCAAAATCAATAAGATTTATCGTCTTTGTGGCCTCTTCATACAAGAAATTACTCCAATTAGGATCTGTCTGCAGTATAACAAGTGAAAAACCATCAAAGGCAAATGTTAAATTTCAGACCTTCCTTATAAATGCAATGCCAGTAAAAGAATGTCAAGTCATATGGAAGACAGAAGAGATGATCTAGAAAGTCATAGCACAAGAAATCCTGCCTGCATAAAGCGGAAGACAAACAACTCCATTAATGTGAGTTCCAGTAACTTCTGCCCAACATAATTACGAATTTCTTGGCTAAGTAATGCCACCTTATCAATTGGAACTCCTGTAGACAGAAAATTTCAAGATAAACTAAAGGATCAGAATCCATAAATGGTAACAAAATAGTTTGAACAGCATATAGAGTTTATAAGCTTTCTTAAATGAAGAAATTCAACAGGTAAAAAAACGAGACAAGAAGAAACTGCAAGAAGTTTACCATGGGACACATACATCACTATTTAACCAAATATTCCAAGAACTCACAAACAGAGATATTTTCTTTGTGGAGACTTGGCAATAGCAGCCCTAGCTCTCAAGAACAGAGTATACCAGCTGCTATAAGTAGAAAAGTAACATAAAGCACGGGCAGACATACCAGAAACAAGTTGTGTAGTTAGGACTCTTTTGCTTGAAAGCTCATCCAATACTAATGGAACATAAAACCCCTTAGCATCTGAGAGCAGATTACGAAATCTTTTCTGGTTGGCTGCCTCCAACTCATAGTCACATTCACGAGATAGTTCTTCTTTTGCGACCTTCAAAAGCATTCATATGTAACAATTAACATTATGGAACATCAAAATGAGAAAAGGGCTAAAGCCTACAAGTCAAAACTTTCAAAGCAAAATGTCACATAGTATAGAGGCACGACTTCTTTCTATGAACGTTAACTTGAAGCAGATCAAATAACCATAGCAAGCAGAGGCTTTGGGTTCTCAGATATTAAAGGGAAAATGCCACATTAACCTCCAGCTTTAACAATCCAAAATAATCTATGGATACAAACAAATGAACACAAGAACCTTCATAGCTCTGTCAAGATAAAGCCCTTTTGGGATTAGATTTGTGTAATCCAACAGAAGTTTCACATTTTCAATGTCACTCTCAATGCTGTCTCCAACACCAGGGTATTGAATTTTCATCGCAACCTCCATACCACCCCTTGTTACTGCTCGGTGCACCTAAATAGTTCAAGTAACACATAAGCCATGTCAAGAGTCTGAAAAGGAAAAGAAAGCATGAACTATGTAGTCTGACTGTAGGAAGATTAATAGTAAATCTAGCACAACTCACAAGTGAATACCCAGATTTTTACTGGAAATTGGTAAAAGAAAAATAAAACAAATGAATTCCCAACCTGGTCCACTAATCCAGAATGTAACTAAAGAATCTATAACATTTGTGGAACCAAAGAAAAAAAAGAAAGCAGAACAGACAGAACATGTCAATTAGAATCGTGAACGTATTTCTATCAAGAAAGTTGCCTATATAGGTCACCTGGCCTATACTGGCAGCAGCAAGTGGTTCATAATCAAAACTTGTTAACTTGGTTGACCAGTTAGAACCTAGTTCAGCATTCAAAACCTCATTGAGTTGGCTCCTCGGCATCACATCAGCACCTTGGCGAACAATATCCAAAGCAGCCAAGATCTTTCAAAAAAAAAAAAAGATGACATAATTTTAACTAAAATATAAAGTTCACAACCAAGTAAAAGACACAATATGTAAAATTTCAATGAAGCACAATCTCGAAAATAATAAAGAAAGAGCAAGCCCCTTTTCAGGCTTTTGCAACTCTTCATATAACGTTTATCTTTGCTCCAATAACTTTAACAGTAATGACAGCTTCACCTCTGTAAATGTTTTCATGTACATCTCACGAGATTTACAATAAAAGAAATATTCACTTCAACCTCATGTACAAAATCCAGTCAATTTTAGTTTTTTGAAACACTTCCGCACAACGGTTGTAGAAATATATGCAAAATTCCATAATTTGATGCAACTAATTGTTTGCAGTTTGTACTACAATGAAATCCAAGAAGCCTCAAGCAACACTACCATTGCGGATGATGGATGCACAACACAGATAAAAGAACCTAAAAGTACAACAAGAATGCCATTGAATTACGATACCGGCGCAGGGACGAGAGACTCATCCTGAATACTCAGCATCTGGCCCAATTTGAGGGCAGCACCACGCATTCTGCACAATGCAAGAGCCAAACGCTCCGCATTTTTCTCAGACAAAAATGGGGATAGCGCCGATTGCTTGTCCTGCGAATTTTGAGCGCCAAACGCGAGCCTTTTCGCAGATTCCTGAATCGTTCCCCATGCAAGCCCAGCTCCTAGACCAGCAAACCTTTTACAAGTTATAGGATATATGAGTCAAGATAATAAAGCACAAACATTGTATTAACATTTGATGTAATTACTCACCCAAGTGCTCTAGAAAAAGGAGTAGAAGGCACCCTCCTTTCTCTCGGCTTCCTCTTCTCCACCATAACGGCGGTCTTCATCGTCGCCGTAGCCGTATCCGCCGCTTCTCCGCCAACTGCATTGCCTTTATCTTGCGACTTTTGATCATCGGTTTCTCTAAACAAGCCATAATCTTTCTCTAGATCACCAACTTTAACCTGATTTTCCTCAACAACGGCATTATCTTCTACACTTTCAACGACCGCCTGTGGTTGAGAAGCGTCGGGTTTCGCTCCATCAATGGAATTTGAGTGGTCAAAGTAGACGACCGACTCCTTGGGACGAGGAGGAGAGAACTGGCGGACTTTGCCCTTAGTGAGGCCCGACAAGTCGGTGGCGGAGAGGAGAGCTTTCTTGGCTGCGGAAGCAATTAGCTTTTCGAGGTCGGCGGCACGAGGGCGGTTGACAATCTCCTTAGCAATCAGAGAGAGGCCGTTTACAAGCCTCCCCAAGTCCTTAAACGAAGTCATAATGATACACTCGTCGCGCGCGTAAATTCAAGCATATTTGAACTGGATTCCGACAGATTGTTTCCTGTAGCATTAAAATTTTCGCCGGCTATCAAGAGGGAACTGGAACGTTGGAAGAGTGCGTGTCCCTCCTGAAATCTGGAGAGTGTCTCTGGCCTAAGAAGAAGCATAGACATTAAACTGTGGATGCTACGCGGATCTTGCACTGTCCATCAGTTTTAGCGGTTTGGAACAAGCCCTGTTTAAGTTGGATCCTGACCCAATTGTTTTATAACTATTCTGTAATAAGCCCTGCTTAGTTGCTTGTTCTTTCTAAGAATAATAACAAATAACAATGCTTAATTTTTTACATTAATTAATTTAATAATTTTTAATTAAGTGATTAACTGTTTTAAAATTCTTATAAATCAAGTTAAAATTTTGTTTTTAAAGAAGTTGAAATTTAGGGATAAAGCTGTGTATTATCAAACCTTCCCAAGCCCCGCTTTATTGCGGAACTTCACACTGAATGTAACGATGACGAAAGAAGTTGAAAGTGTGGCTCTATGTTAGGTTTCCCTAACCTTTTCAGGTTACATACTCACACAACAACCTGTAAACTGAAGCATTAAGGGATTGTGAAGGAAAGGGAAAAGGGAAAGATGGGAAAAGAAGGGAAAACAGAAGTCATGTTAAACTAACTCTATCTGCCATAGGCAGAGTAATACTTTGCTATAGCCAAACTTTAATAACTGAAACATCATGTAAAGGCAAATAAAATGGTTTTTCAGATCCATTTTCAACCCTTCAATTAACTCTGATTGCATCTTTTACATAACCAATGGTACATGCACCACCTCTACCATGACCTCAGAAAACAATCTTACATACTTGTCCCAGGAAAGCTCTGTTAGGTTCTTATGAGATAATGGAAAGAAGTATCACCCAATAAAAAAAGGTGATGAACCTTGAGAAAGTTGGAATGGACGAAGCAGGAAATATTAAATGTATCCTGAGACGGCCGATCAGCCTTCCAATGGTAGCTCTCCGCAGTTGATAATCCTGCATGGCTTGCGCGGGGTATCAGTCCTGCTTGTCTCAACAGATTCAAGTTTTTGCACAACATCCACTCCGTCAATGACATGCCCGAACACAACGTGGCGATTGTCTAGCCATGGGGTCTGAAGTAAACGAATCAAATTACAAAAATCGGAAGTTAAAATTTGATGAAAAAGATAACCAGCATGGCATGAAAGAAACCTATTCCTAAATATTTTAGCTTTTAAGAAAAAAAAAAGCATCAGGCAACCAGATGAAAGTTAGGCAAGGCATGCCATCATCAGTTAATGAACATAAGATATGGAGATGCCAAACCAATTTCAAGCCTGGTCTTCTTGTAGAAACCAGAGTTGCTAGAAGCAGAAATCATGAACTCATAGTCCTTTTGCAATAAATTATTGCTTAGTAATCTATTGCACACATGCACTCACCACTTGAGGCACAATGATGTCCTCACACAAAATTGAGTAAAGAATAAAAAATAAGCATAATCAGACACACAAACAAAAGAGCAAGAGACTTGAAAACTAAAATTATCCAAGAATTAAGCCCTAATCCCCTAATTCCTTCACAGGTTTTCAAAATCAGTATTTTCCTGAATCTTATTGCCAACTTGCTTCTGACTGTCGTGGCTTTTGTTGAATTCAGTACAAAACAAAACATCAAGTTTTCAGTACTATGATATTCCAGGAAAATATATGCAACATGTTTACGTTGAAGTGAAAAGATGCGGAAGCTAGGATCTCTAATCAAGCAAGGCTAAAAGCGGATATGAAATCAAGAAATGGCCAACATAAAGCAGCTATTTCACCTTTACTGTACAAATGAAGAATTGACTACCATTGGTATTGGGACCGGCGTTGGCCATGCTCAACACACCAGGACCAACATGCTTCACTGCAATAAAGTGATTGAGATATTAATACTACAAGGACCCTAATGAAATCAACCATGTGAGAATAAAAAATTAAGAACAAGAAATATGACATTCTGCTGCTCCCCCTGTACAATAACCCTCTTCAGAGATCCAGCAAATACTCACAAGCAAAGCTCTCATCTTCAAAGCTAGAACCATATATGCTAACTCCCCCAGTTCCCTGCAATTAATGACCAGAGCAATTCTTGTTCAGTAAGATCATCATTATGTTTAACAAGCATCATGAAAGAAAGCATGAAAGATTACATTTCCTTTAGTGAAGTCCCCTCCTTGAATCATGAAATCTTTAATAATCCGGTGAAAGGAGCATCCTTTGTAGCCAAACCCTCTTTCCCCTGCACGATTGATGGGTCAGAAGCAATGCACAGAACCGAAGACCTCCAATATACGGATTAAGAGAAGCTTGCCTGTGCACAGGACACGAAAGTTCTCAACAGTTTTTGGGACAACGTCACCAAAAAGGCCCATGACTATCCTACCCACAGGTTCACCCTCGACATCAACGTCAAAGAAGACTTTGGTTGTCACTTTCGCCTGTAGCTCTGCAGCCTATAGTACCACATTTCAACACTTACCCAAACAGCAACACGAATAACAGCTGATAAACATACAAACAACAACAAACACGGCATTTACATTGGCCATGGACTTGGCGCATGCCATTCTCCGATGTTTAACAAGACTGGCTTTTGAAATCTGTAACACGGGAAACGCCCTGGCATAGTGAGATTTAGATGTTAGTACAACAGTAGTCCTTCTCGGAATTGGAGTTTGGGAGTGGTTTAGTTTTGAACTAGAGCTGGTAGATATAGCTTGTGCCCTGCTCACGTTAACAGCATCCTGACAATAACTACGCTGTCATAACCGAGAGAACCACGACACATCTCCAGTTAGATTCTTACAGCAGCCAAACCTTAAACAAACGTCGCGGAATAAGAGAAACTTAAAAAGGGTACCTGAAATGCAGTTCGTGGGGTATGCACCATTTGGATAGAGAACGCAGAAGCCATTTTGCAGGAAATCGGAAAACACTTCAAGTCAACGAGCGGCGAGAAAGGACAATAAATTCGATAGTCACTGTTTCTAGATAAGAGTATGGAAAGAAGGAAGTGTTGTTAAGTGGATTTGTAGACTCCAAGTCCATTGGCTTCCCCGACGAATCTTCAAAATATCCGCCACCACTTTCGCTTTCGGTCATTGGACCAAAAGCCTGTCAATGTCCACAACCAAAGATGCTTCATCATTCTTTTGTGCCTCCTGCAGATGGACCAAGCAGCCCAATCACATTGAAGAATAACATGTTCAAATATATTTATAGTATATTGATGTATAGAATGACTTATGAGGATATGATTTAAAAAATTATAAAGATATAAATATTA
>JANZXV010000009.1:18212297-18224684 GCA_027576455.1 Erythroxylum roigii
CTACTCAACCACACCCCTTAAGTTTAATAAGTAATTAATTTAATCATATATGTTTTAAAACAAAACCAAACCCATTAAGACCACCAAATCCGTTATTGTATAATTATTTTTATATAGTGAAATTTAAAGTAATTATCCTTCTAAATTATTTAATATTAAATATTAATTTTTACAAGTTTAAAATATTTTATTTTTAAAATTGAGGTGATTATTTATTTATTTATTTCCTACCCTCCCAAACCATTTGAAAACCCCGAGAAGGAGACTCTCTCCTTGTCCGTGATGAATCATGAACTCAACTTTGATCGTTCATCGTTACACCAAATCCCAAGTTCTCACGAATTTAATTATTACCGTAATAAGCACTTACTAAATCAAAAACCCACATTTCTCTATTACAATCTCCTCCGTTTTCACTGTTTTCCCCTCTTAATCTTCATAGCTTCTGAATGTATAAGCGTAAATAAAGCATCCCTCTGGGTCTTCTTCTTCTCCTCTCATTTTGGGTTTCTTTAATTCTTCTATTCATAAAGTGTCATAAAGGATTTGGAACACTTGTCCATGTCGGAGTGATTGAATCATGCCGGGTGGTATCAATCTGGCCATATGTTTGTTTTTTTGAATTTGGAGACTCTGTCAGATTCCACAAAAAAATAAATGGGTTCTATGTCTTTGTTTGTATCTGAAGTGTTCCATTTGTTGCTCCTTTGAGACCGTACCATAGATCTGTTTGCGACTGTGCTCGATCCACTGCTTTATTCACGCTTAGACACTCTCTATCGAGGTCAGATGATGACATTTCACACTCTATAGCCATTGCCTTTCGTCCTTCGTATTATGTTTTCATTAATAGTTATGTCCAATTTATAATTGATGTTCAAAGTCAGTTCCTTTTCACTAATTTATTAGCCGGGGTTTCGGGGTTTTAGTTGTAAGCGGGTTAGTTCGGTTTATAACATCAGGCTTTTGGGTTTTAATGCTTGGAAGTAATATAGTTTGATGATGTATTATCAGCTGAGAAGTTATGAGGTGGTTGAGGGGCTTAATGGGTTCCTGAGACTTCGTTTGAATTTTTCCATTTTGTATCAGTCTATGGTGCAAAGTGAGATAAGTTCTCCATATCAGATATCTCCTAAAAAGTCTTTCTTTTGAGGTCCATATTTCCTAATGGGTAACAACACCTCTCGTGTTGTTGGTTGTTTTATGCCCTCCAATGGCAAACACGGTGTTGATTTGGAGTTTTTAGAGCCATTGGATGAGGGTTTGGGCCATTCATTTTGTTACATAAGGCCATCGATTTTTGATTCTCCTGCTATTACTCCGTCAAACTCTGAGAGGTTCACGGTTGATTCCAGCATCCTGGATTCAGAAACATTCAGTGGTTCATTTATACAGGATACAATAGATGATCCATCAGGTCTATATAAATCAGGTAAATACGTCCCTGAAACTACTTTTAAAACCATATCAGGGGCATCGGTCAGTGCTAATGTTAAAACTGCTAGGACTTGTAGCCAGAGTGCCTTATTTGCCAGTGATATGCAAGAGCCTGCTGCATCATTTGAGAGCACTGCTTCATTTGCTGCAATCCCTTTGCAGCCGTTACCTCGTGGCTCTGGTCCTTTAAATGGCTTCATGTCTGGGCCACTCGAGAGAGGTTACGCTTCAGGTCCTTTAGACAAGGGCAGTGGTTTTATGTCTGGACCAATGGAAAAAGGGGTAATGTCAGGTCCCCTTGATTATGCTGATATATCCAATTTCTCTGCTCCACTTGCACGAGGTCGTAGGAGGCCCCGCTTCCATTTTCTAGTGAGGAGTGTTAGTGGACCAGTGAAGAGCACTCTCTCCCAAACATTCTCAAGACATTCAATGGGGTTGGGGTGGATGCATAAGATTTTGTTGCGTCCAGTTACTAAATTGGCATGGCAAGTTAAAGAGCCAAAGTTCCATCAAGAATTCGTGAGAAATTGTTCTGAAGGACGATCATCAGAAGGAGAGTATATGAACAGTCGCAACTTGCAGTGGGCTCATGGGAAGGCTGGAGAAGATAGGATTCAGGTTGTAATTTCTGAAGAGCATGGATGGTTATTTGCTGGAATATATGATGGCTTTAGTGGGCCTGATGCAACTGACTTTCTGATGAGCAATCTCTACAGAGCCATAGACAAGGAACTTGAAGGACTTTTATGGGATTATGAAGATAATGCTTCAAGTGGTTCTGCAAATGTCGAAGTTCAGACGAGTGAGATTTATGCAGATGATTCAGGGTGCAGCAGGGGAAATCAGCCAAGTTTGAGTGCTGATGATTCTTGTAATGTTGGAGAGTCAAATAATCCTGGTCTTCTCAGGGAGCAATTCCATAATTGTGAGATAATGGAGGAAGCTGACAATAATGGGAGCAGACAACAGCAATCATTTAATTGCAAAAAGGCTACCGTTTCTGGTTCTGCTCCTTTTTCTGTTCCAACTTCCAACTTGACTGGCCAAGTTAGGAAAAGTATGCGGCTATATGAGTTGCTACAGATGGAATCTTGCGGTGGACTAGGTACTACATCAATCTCAGTGGTTGAAAAGCAAAGCAGGAATTTGCAGTACCAACAAAGTTTAGACGTTTTTGGTTCTAGACAAAATTTCCTAGAAGGACAAGTAAGGGTTTCCTCAATGAATGATCATAAAGGAGATGGGTCTGGTTGTCGGGGTGAAGATCCTACTACATCTGGAGAAGACAGTGCTGGTGGGGTTGAATCAAACAATCAAGGCAGTTTAGCTGAAGTTTCTGTTTTACGAAGACAGAGTTTAGGAAAGTCTAATATTGGTTCTAAGCTTAGGCAAATGTGTCGGAAGCAGAAGTCTTTACGAAAGAAGCTCTTTCCTTGGAGTTATGATTGGCATAGAAAGGCAAGTCCCACCGACGAAAGAGTAGTAGAATCCTCAGGACCTATCAGAAGACGAAAGTCAGTATGTGTTGACCATGATGCTGTTTTAAGAGCTATGATCCGTGCGCTTGAGCATACTGAAGAGGCTTACATGGAAATGGTGGAAAAGGACCTTAAACACCCAGAGCTTGCTCTGATGGGATCCTGTTTGCTGGTAGTGTTGATGAAGGATCAAGATGTATATATCATGAACGTTGGGGATAGCCGTGCAATCTTAGCACAGGAAAGACCTAATGATCGTCAATCTAATCCAAGTTATTTGAAGGATGACATTAGGCCTCGGAACAGATTAAGAGAGTCATTAGTAGGCATGGAGCTGGACAGAATCTCAGAGGAGTCTCCAATCCATAGCTTGAGCAGTCAGGTTAATGTGATCAACAAGAACAGGGAGATCTCGATTTGTGGATTGAAGATGAGGGCAGTTCAGCTTTCCACTGATCATAGCACAAGCATTGAAGAGGTACCTTCTTGCATATTGCAGTCAGTTATTTTCATTTATAATTTATCTCTAGGACATGTTTATTTTATTGTCATCTATCATAGAGTTGTTTACATCTTAAACATGTACTAAGTTATGTGGAGTCCACTTTACTTGGATGTTCCTGATACAGAATTAAGAGAGGAGTTGCTGAATATTGAAATTGCATCTGCTTGTGATTAATGAATCGTAAGTTTTTGCAGGAAGTATTGAGAATAAAGGCTGAACATCCTGATGACAGCCAAGCTATTTTAAATGATCGAGTGAAGGGCCAGTTGAAAGTTACCAGGGCATTTGGTGCTGGGTTTCTGAAGAAGGTAATTTGTCTGTGTGATTTCCTTAGCTGTCTCCTCTAATTTCTGTGATTAACCTGTCTTGAATATTTATTGATTTGCTAATTGAAGATTTCTGTATTACCTGATCTATTGTCTACTGTTGCTTCTTATTTTGACGCTGCAAAAAAAATGTTAAGTGCAAATTAAAAGATGCTATTTTAAGAATAGATCAGGATATGAAATACTGAAATTGCCGAATATCTTTGCATGAATTGTGTTATGGACTTACATTTAGGTATTCTCTGATTGATGCTTAAATTGCTTATGAAAGGTCAACTATTATTTCTGCATTTTGTTTGTAGAACTGTCTCTTAACCTCATTTGCTCCACATTTTAGATGGTTATTGTGTTTCCCTAGAACAAAGTTTCCCTTTCAAGCAATTACAGCGATTTATGGTGTGATAAAATTAGGAATACGGAAGAAATGATTAAATAGTCAGGGGTGAATAGGCTTTATGATTAGTCTTTAAATTTTTTTATATGTTGCTGTATATATGTACCATCATTCCCTGATAGCTGTTGGTGTTTTATAAACTTTCTCATGGTTTCATTGCTTGACTTCTGCTAGTGTATTTAAAATTTTGTGATTCAGAATTTAGTAATCGGTAGTATATGTTTCATTTTTCTTTGATGTGTATAGTGTCTTTCCCCTGATTTCCCCTCTTTGGTGCAGCCAAGTTGTAATGATGCTCTGCTACACTCCTTTCGGATACCTTATGTGGGAAGTAAACCTTATATTAGTTGCATTCCTTCTATTCTTCACCACCGGCTTTCATCAAGTGATCGATTCTTGGTTCTATCTTCTGATGGACTTTACCAGTACTTCAGCAATGAAGAAGTGGTTTCCCATGTTACATGGTTCATGGAGAATGTCCCTGAAGGTGATCCTGCACAGTATCTTATTGCAGAACTTTTATTCCGTGCTGCTAAGAAAAATGGTAAGCAGTAAAAAGTTATCATTCATTCAATTGTGAGGATTAAATACTGTTGGCAAAAGGTTGAACAACGCAAAAAAAAAAGAGACTTTGATGGGATCCAAGTAGCAACAAATGCTTTCTTTATAAAGGTCTCAGAGTCTGTGGCTGCACAGATTATTTATTCTCATTTTATATTTAATTTATTGAGTTGCTGCATGCTGTGCCAGCCTTTTTCCTGCTCCTGGTATTTAATAATACTTATAGGATTTGTCACAAGTATTACATAATGTCTAGGTTCTAATACTATGGTAGTCAGGAATCAATCCTTTTGCTTTCACCTATCTGCTATAATTCTCTGAATCTGATGGCTTCAGATTGGTTGTTGCAGGAATGGGTTTTCATGATCTGCTTGATATTCCACATGGAGATCGACGTAAATATCACGATGATGTTTCTGTTTTGGTGGTTTCCCTTGAGGGAAGGATTTGGAGATCATCTGGGTAGTTTTCCGTTTCACTTGTATATTGCCTTATTGATGTTAAATTTTTTAAGCAAGGGTAAGCATTTTGAAGTTTAGAAATTAGATCTGACATTCTTTTGGATATAATCATTTTGTCTATCTCCGAGGTTAGTTGGCACAAAATCTAGGACGATCAATCCGTTCAAGTTTCCACATTCATTCTGTTAACTGTTATATAAAACTTTTTGTGTTTAAGCTGTCACCTACACCCCACACCCCACACCTGACACCCGACTCTTGTGTTTTCTTAGCCTTCCACTGTAAGCAGTGTGTTGGAGTACGGCCAGAATTTTGCAGCAAAAACCTTGAAAATCTGTTCCTTCACCTGAAACAGGATTGTTTGATTCAAAAAGAGGAAGATGTGATTTCGCTTCACTCCTTAACACAGTGTTGAAGGTGAAATGGCCACAGATTCCAACCCCTTTGTACTATTTCATTTCATGTGAAGGCTAATGGATCTCAGACAAAGCTAGCACTCCTTTTTCCCTGTGCATATTTTGTCTTCTTCCACATAGGATGCAGCATGCATTTTATATAGCAGAACTGATTAGATTAATACTACTTATGTGCAGTACGCTTCAAGCACGTCATTCGTGTCTGTAGTGGTGTCAGAAGGACTTTTGGCATTGATTAACACCTTTATGCACTGTTGGTCATTCACTTTTCAGTGGATCAGCCCTTGTCCAAAGTAGACCTCTCCCTTCCATTCAAAAAAAAAAAAGTAGACCTCCCCCTTTATTTCATGTAACGTCTCATATCTAAAAAAATTTAAGTTACCAAGTTATACGTTCATTATTATACATAAACTTTGATTAACTATTAGGAACAACAATCTAAGAAGTGATAACTTCTTTAATTTTTCAGTTTTAGTATATATTTTTTAAAATTCTTAATTAAATATATTTTTTTAAAAATTAAAGAATTCAATTCAAAATATTATCTGTATTAAGCATTAAAAATAAATATTTAGAGAGATTTTGTGATTTTTTGACCAATTGTAATAAATTATTTAATATTAAAAAATTATGTAATATTTTTTATGTATTTAGTTAATTATATTAATAACAATAAAATGACAATAGTTTAAAATGAGTTAATATAATTTTTGAATGGAGATTTGTTGAAAGTTTAAAAAAAATTGGATTTTTAAAATTCATTAATCCTAATTATTACATAAACAACAATGGTTTTGTTTGTCTGGTGAAAGGTCTTTGGAATTGGGCTTCGACATAGTGAGGGAAAAGCTGTTGGTCAAGTGACGTCTTCCATTAAAATATATCGTATCTTGTGTGTCATGTACAAATTTGTAGGCGGAGTGGACGCATCTGCATGTTTCATGCTCTTGCTTATTGCAGGAAATCTGGGATTTTGACTGTAGTAATCAAAGTAGGTGTTGCTTTGACATTGGCTATTCTGAGCATCCACAACACAAAAAACTAAAATCTCCCATTGAAGTTCACTTTTTATAAAGCAATGTACTTTATACATTAAAGTAAGTTCTCACGAAAACAGAAACAACAGATAACAGGCCCATTCAACTCAACCACTCCCGCGACGTAGCTGCTTAACCTACAACTCCTTGCTATTATTTTACTTCTACTTCTACAGTGCACGAAAAGTTAACCAAAACTTTTCTTTTACTTCGTACTTTTTATGTATAATTTCTTTACTTCTTTGAAACTATATGAATTTCGTCGAAATTAAAGAATAGGTCCAAGTGCGGTAGTAGCGATGTCCCATCTCAAGGGTCCATGTCCTTGTTTCTGGTTTGGTTGATTTGTCTCTTGATGGTCCTTTTGATTCTCCAATTGACCTAAAACTTCATGTTCCCGTTTGCCACATGTCATCAAATTCCATCAATGCTTTGCTTACTCGCGTCTTTTGCTTTGAATTAATGTACAGGGCCTATACAGTACATATCCAATTAATTGTATGCTGATAAATTTATTCTATAAGGTGACTTTTATATCATTTTTGTTGTCAGTTTCCACGGGAAACCCCGGATTTCCATTATGAAAACAACAGTTCTTGCGTTTAATTTTCTTTGCATTCAAGTTTTATGCCTTTTTCATGCTTTGGTATCACGTCAGCTTCGATCTCAGGAGACTAATCTTCCACGATTACATCTTTAAACTTATTGATATAAATATACAGCTACTACCTCTACATCTGCACCACAATTCAACGTGTTCCTTTCTATATTTGGCATCATATTTAGTGTCTCTTCTATGGCGGCTTTTCTCTCATATCTAGCCCTTTTCGCCGCAATCTCCTCCGTCGTAACCTCGTACGATCCTGACTCGCTTCAAGATATCTGCGTAGCTGATCCTTCTTCAGGTAAATTAGAAAAAAAAAGGTTCTTTCTTGTTTCTGTTCTTGTAGCCATAGTCTGTTATGTTGAACTCATTAGAGAGAAATCTCTTATACTTTCAGGTACTAAGGTAAATGGGTTTACATGTAAACCTGATGCGAATGTCACGGAAGATGATTTCTTCTTCAACGGTATAGCAAAACCAGGAGTCATCAACAACACTGTGGGTTCACTAGTGACAGCAGCGAATGTGGAGAAAATTCCAGGCCTGAATACGCAAGGTGTGTCGCTCTCTCGCATCGACTACGCACCTCAGGGTCTTAACCCACCTCACACACACCCGCGAGCCACTGAAATCATCTTCGTTCTCGAAGGTGAACTGGACGTCGGGTTCATCACCACTGCAAACAAGTTGATCTCCAAGCACATCACAATAGGTGAGATCTTTGTGTTTCCTAGAGGCCTCGTTCACTTCCAGAAGAACAACAAAGACAAACCAGCCTCCGTACTCTCGGCATTTAATAGTCAACTACCAGGAACTCAGGCCCTGCCCATGACACTCTTTGGTTCAACTCCAGCTGTTCCTGACAACGTTTTGACCAAGGCCTTCCAAATTGGAACCAAAGAGGTGGAGAAGATCAAATCCAGGTTCGCTCCTAAGAAGTCCTAAGATTGAGGGGTTGTTCTTCTCTTGAAATATTTGGGTATTTGTTTAATAAAAGAAAAACGGGGTGTTGAAATGCGATCGGAAACTTTTTTGTTTTTTATTTTTTTGTTGACAATAATGGAATTAGAAACTTGTAGTTATCTTTTTTTCTTATGGCAACAATTATTTGTGGTCCTACAAAATATGATTACTATTAAGTACTGTGTGATTGAATAATTAAAACTAAAGACGAAGCAAAATAATTAATGCATCTACCACATAAACCTGTATAGTAGGTGATAGGATAGGAGTGGCTTTAACTTGTCATTTTCTCGGTAGGAATCTCAAATCGAGTATTAAAGAATTTATAATAATGTACAAATCTCTCCTTCATCTTTAGAGTGAGTATACATACTTTCTAACACTTACTTGCTTGCTTTCACCTTAGCGACAAAACTATTAAGCATCTTTTAATATTTCAAGGTATGGTTCGAGGTCTTATGTATTTGTTAGACTTTGAGTAACGTCACATGGAAATGATACGTAAATGAGTGAAGGAAAGCCCAGAGGATTTGGTGAACAAAACACATAGTCATGTCCAGAGGAACTTTCTCAGACAAATGTTGTTGTCCCTGTCAAAATTACAGAATATAATTGGGTCCAAGGTAAAGCAAAAGACCAAAAAATCAGCAACCAGCTTTGGTTGCTTTAACACAAATAGATGCATTTCGTAGCGAACAAGGCTGTAGCTAATAGATAAATAATCTAATTTAATTGGTAAGATGTGTCTTTCATTGTCTATTTCAGCTGAGTAGCTATACTTGTGCTAGAATGTTGCTGTAAGTAGAGGTGTCCTAGTAATTAATATCCATATCAATTAGGGCTGCCAAATTAGTTGGTACTGTTTTATCTAAATTTAAAATTCAAAGGACAATCTAAGTCTAAACAAGACCAACCTAAATTCAAATTTTATAGTTTTTTAAATCAAATTAATTGAAAAAAATAATATGAATCTGGGTGGAGTTAACTCAAAAACTTAAAATTGATTTGTTCATATTTAAAAATTCAAGCTTTTCAAATTTAATTTTTGATTTTAGGTAACATTATAGACTTAGATTGGGACTTCAGATCAGAGTTGGTCCATGGCCAACCTAATATGACCGGACGAAAAAGAGAGCTCGAAATCAACTGAGAGTACAAACACGTGTTGAAACGCTGCGTTTCAACTCTGGATTGAAACAAGACACATTTGACCATGAAAACATGGTCCAAGGTCTCGTCATGTATCTATCTCTATGCTTACCTCACGAAACTGGCAACAATTTTTGCTTCCGTTCTCTTCTTCTATGTATTCGATCTTCAATTTCCTGTTTAATTAGAAGTCTGGTTTGTCCAAATTGCTTAGAA
Organism: Erythroxylum roigii; assembly: GCA_027576455.1. Classification (NCBI taxonomy): domain Eukaryota; kingdom Viridiplantae; phylum Streptophyta; class Magnoliopsida; order Malpighiales; family Erythroxylaceae; genus Erythroxylum; species Erythroxylum roigii. The sequence continues at coordinate 18,221,848 of JANZXV010000009.1, forward strand.
ATATGTAACCCTACAGTTCATGAAGTTCCTTTCATTGTTTCAGCTTATGAGCTCTCTGTTCCTCCCCTGCCAATGCCATCCTTTTACTTGTCCGTCGATTCTATTTCCCTATCTTATCAACTAGTTGTTACGTGCAGATCATCCTGTGCTGCATAAGTAGAAAAATTCACAGGATGATAGTGCTTCGTCCAAACCTGCTGATAACAACACAGATGCAGTTACTGCAGTAGTATATAAACGAAATGCAACACGAGTTCATGCTGGGGTTAACGCCACCAGTTGAACTGGATTCACCAAATGAGTCGCAGTAAAACTATTCAAATTAGACTTAAACCCGCTGGCCCGAGAACCAAACAGCTTAGAAAAAGCTCCCAACTAGCTCATATGTACTTCTTGAGGAGCTGAACTATCAGTTCAGGCTTAAGATTCAAGTTCTAGTAAAACCAAGGTGAGATAGTTCAACCGTTCATTTTCTTTACTTTCCTCCAACTCTTAGGTTGTCCTGGGAGAGTTGGTGAATAGGGCTGATTATTACCCTAGTTATGCATATGTATCTCGGTCTCCAACGATTTACTAATCTAGATCTCAAGTTTCTTAGATGAGCTCAAGCATGAATTATCCAGCGAGCTATGCCCCTGAGCTTAATGAAGTCTCTTTCAGTTACCACCCTACTTCAAGAACACAAATACTTCTTTACGCAACACAATGCATTTGTATTACATCATACATTTTATAAGCATATTCCTGTATATGATCCTGTCACCTGAGAAAATTGGATTGATACAGCCACTTCAATGGCTACCTTCATGAGTCAACATTAGGGTTCTGAAGTAAAAATCTGGCATTACTGAGAACAGCACTGGTCTCCTCATTTGAAGCATCAAGCAATCGAAGTTCTTTGATCTCCTCCTGCCATATCTCCATTTGTTCCTTATGCAACCTGTCGACATACCCATAAAAACTCGAAAATTAAAAAATGAAAAATAAAAAATAAAATCAACCATTGTTCTTAAAAGATACAGAGCTCTCACAAACTTACAGAATCAACCTATCTTCAAATTCATTACTAAGCTCCTTAAACATGGCTTTTGTTGATTCCAACAACTCAGATACCTTGCACAAAATGAACGACCAAGCATGAAAAATACCAAAACCATTAGCAGCTATAGTTACCATATTTTATTTTTCTGTAATATCAGATATACCGTTTGGGTAAATTGTTCAATTTTCTCAAGAATCCGCGCAATATTCAACTCCATCTCCTCAGAACCCGCAATGTTTGCTTCATCTTCTTCCTTCTCCATACTTTCTGGCTCTGCTTCATCCCCTAATCCACGTTCCTTCTCTTCATTCTAGGAAATATAGCATATAGTAAAATGCTTGTTGCAGCATGAAACAAGAAAAACATTCCCACACAACCTGAAAGGCATTGAGAACTGAAAATGCAAAAAGAATAGCAAAGTAATACTCCAAGTTTCATGCGCTTTGTCACGATCTCGACGGTTTCATTCCCCATCTATGCAGTTACAGTTAAAAACTACATGAAAATATCAGTCCCTTATCAACTGGTATAATCAGTAAACAAGTAAGTTATATCAAAAGTTCAAGCTAATGAACGATCAATTTGCAGTCATACCTACCTAAAGATATTTAGGTATACCTGAGATCACCGATCGAAACTCTGGGATTCTTAGTGGCGGCAAACGGTGAGAATGTCAAGGAGAAGCATACTTCCAAACGCAAAAACAGAGTTTTGAATGCTACGGTTTTTAAATTAGAACGTCTTTCAACTCTCTTAAGATTTCACGGGAGAGCGTGCCTTATACGACGTCGAGTTAGGCCAAATGATTTTTTTTTTGGATGTAGTTAGGCAAAATGATATGTGTACTTACAATGAAAAATATGCTTGACCTCGAGGAATTTATTGGTTGGTGTAAACCTCCTCTTGATAAGGTGCAGGTGAATATAGACGGGGGGTTCAAAAGCTCGTCCTTTTCTGTTACAACAGGTGGTCTTGTGAGTGATAGTTCAGGTGTTTGGCTTGAGGTTTTGTGCAAAATATTGGTTGGTATTTTTCTGTATCTATTGAACTTTGAGAAAAAAAAAATTTCCGATCTCATGCTTGCTTGGGATCTTAAGTATTGTCAAGTTGAATTAGAAATAAATTCTCTAGTGATAATCAATATTCTGTCCTCCTCAACTCAACTGGCATTGTCTCACAATCCTCTACTTATGGGTATTAAAGAGTTGATTACTCAGAATTTGATAGTTTTATCTCATCATACTTATAGGAAGAAAGACCGGTGTGCTAACTGACTCACCAATTTTACTTTATATTTTAAGTTAAGAATTACTGTTTTTATTACTGCACCTGTAAGGTGTCTCTCTATGCTTTTAAAGGTATGTATATGGTTTGTTTAACTAGATTAGTCATATAATTTGTTTCCATTTTTCTATTCCTTTCATTTTAAAAAAAAAGTGCTTTATTTGAGTGACGGATATATTCGTATCTCTATCTTTAAACAATCGAAGTATCAGAGTCAGTGTTTACGCCATAGCCGCCTGCGTTGTTTTACAAGAATAACATTCCCCGGGAGGACTTTGGCCTCATTTGGTAAAGAGCTGATCAGCTCTTTTTTAGCTGGTCAGCTCTTAATAGCTTGTTGACTTTGAAAAGAAGCTAAAAATTTTGTTTGGTAAACAGCTAGTTGGGTTAGCTGATTGAACCCAACCAGCTAATATTCTACCAGCTGCTTTGTAGGAGCGTTTTGCTTCCATCAGCTAATATTTTTTTGCTTTTTCTCCATTTTGCCCCCGCTGCTCTCTATTGCGTCTCG
>JANZXV010000009.1:18226154-18239454 GCA_027576455.1 Erythroxylum roigii
CCTTATAAGTCATTTTACACTTAAACAGCTAATACTAAACAGCTAATTTTACCAAACATCTTTAACAAACAGCTAATACAATCCGCTGGTCAAACCAGCTGATATAATCAGCTATCAGCTATCAGCTGATTGCCAAACAAAGCCTTTGTGTGCTTTCTTGAAGCAGCACTGGAAATCCAGAATCTTTACCCTCGTGAATCCAAGAACATAAGTCCTCGTTCGCAGAACCAATGTGAGCCATTTCTTTCTTTGCTGCGTAATTTGGCTGCTGGTTGAACAGATGAAGCAAGAATATGGCACTTTGAGGAGCCTCACTTTCTACTCAAGACTCGATGTTAACCACTCTTCCTGTAGACCTCGTTTCAAGCTACATGAAGACAAGTTCAGCATCATCAGTGCAACGAAACACAAGTGGCGACAAACCAAAAGGACCTTATCTCATAGTTTTAATTATTGACACTGACACGGTTACTGCACCTTTGTCACCAGACAGACATATACGCGTCGCTTTCCTAATTCCCCGAGTGAAACAAACCTAGGCTGCAAAAGCTCGTCCTAGCTTATGGACTTTCTGAACAACCTAAGATACTTACACTAACTTGTGGAAACCATAGGTTTCAGCGTGTGATTCGACAACTACACATCTCAGACACCTACTACACAGGCTGTTCTTATCTTCTTTTCCGGTCAGACAGCAGGTGCAAAAGGATGACCTTTCGTGTGGTCTGGTAATGATGTGATTTTGGTCCTTGAACTTTTGCCATGTCCATCTCTTTATCATGTATAGCGTGAACAATATGAACTTGACTGGGGATGGCCTAACACTGGTAGGAATCTAAGCCAAGTAATTGCATGTCGTAAGTGTTTATGTGGGGATATTTTATGTAATATCCATACATAAGGTTATCTTAATTTTAGTTTTATTATTATTCATTTAGGTTAAAATTAAGTGCTGTCGGATCTCTCCAAACTATAAGTTGCCTTTTATACTCTAATATGAGAATTTTGATATACTAAATGAAATCTCTTGCAAATTATGATTAATTAATCTTTTTTATTTTGGCATACCATTTGCAGATAGGAACTGAACATATAGTAAAAACTATAAGTTAATAATGTTAGGATCATGTAAATTTTATTAATTTATAGATTGTATTGAAAATTGATAAACAAATATTGAATTAAATAAAAATTATTGTATTTTTATGAATCTAATTAATTGAATATGAATTATTAAGTCCAAGAATTTGAGTATAATTATTGTAAAAAAAATCAAATATGGAATCTAACTACACTTAAATAATAAATATCATTGTCAAATGTGCATATATTTATGATTTTAGTAAATTATTAATATATAATTATGAATAGAACAAGAGAGATCAGAAAATTAATATCTTATTAATTTATCAAGATTATTAATTTAGCCTATTTCGTGATATCCCAAATTTTCCTTTATGCTGGTAAGGCCTGATAACAGCTCATTTGGCATAACAAGAAGCATTAATGGGTGCATTCATTTTGGAGATAACTTGCCAATAAGAAATAGATTGAGTTGAGTAATTTACGAAACAAAAGATCTATTAGTTGGTATAATTGACTAGAAAAAAATATTTAATACATGATAATCACAAATTATCAAGTGGACTTCTTTTCTTGCATGTGTTTAGAACAGGTACAGATCTTCTGTACCCCTTATTCTGGACCTACTCAGCACCCCCTTGATCTCAACTATCCAATGTAATAAATTGGATGGTTGAGATTAAAAGACAGAGAGCATAGAATAAGGGGTACAGAAGATCTGCCCCCGCTTAGAGCTAGGATTGTAATTCAAGGATACTCTTCAAAATCCAAAACATGATATTTAATGTTGTCATTTAATTTTGGATTCATTGTTTTAATAAGACCTTTAGCAATTAATTTTAAATAATGACAACTTTCTAATAAATTTATTAGCAATTAAACATCTGAAAGGTTACATTGATTCAATATTTTAAACATTAGATCGAAATTTAGGGTTTAAAAGATTTAACCGATATTAGATTGTCATAAAACTGACTAAAAATTAAATAAAATTAAGGAGTTTAAAATATGATTGAAAAATATTATTCTTATTATCAAATAATTTAAAGTTTAATTAAAAACTTATTATATTAAAATTAATTGATTTATTTTAATTTATAAGAACTTAATAAATCATATATAAAAATTAACATATTAATTAATAAATTCATAACAAAAATCATTAAAATAAATTGAAAACTAAAGAATAGTTCAAATTAAAGATTGAGATTTGGATGCATTTAATATCTTACCAAAATGGGAAAGGACAATAAACTCTAGTTCTTATTGGTTATAGACCATTGACAGCTTGTAACTCTGCATCCCTACCCCTTTCTACATAAACTAAAAGAGTGTCCATTAGTGCATGTTCAAGCTTCTTGATTGAACAACCTTCCTTGTTTTTAGCCATGGTGGGCAGGAGAAGTTTAAACGCCTATCTGTTTCTCATCTTTCTGGTTGTTTTCCGACATAGGAATAGCCAAGCTTCTGAGTCCCAAGCCTCTGGGCCCGGTTTTGTCAGAACAAAAGGAAACAATTTTGTAGTAAATGATAAGCCTCTCTACTTAAATGGCTTCAATGCATATTGGCTGATGTACATGGCTTCTGATCAATCGACAAGAGATAAAGTCTGGTCTGCGTTCCAACAGGCCTCCAAGTATGGTATGAACATTGCTAGAACTTGGGCTTACAGTGATGGAGATAACAGTAGACCTCTTCAGATTTCTCCAGGTCACTACGATGAAGAGACTTTCAAGGTAATTGTCACAGAAGCTGTGTGAGCTCTACAAGCTAAAGTTGAGTTTAATAGCTATTTCAGTTCTCAACTAGCCTCGCTTGATCACGTGAAATTACGATGTCTATTCCCTTTTTTCTTTTTATCTCCTTCCTAATTTTCTTGTGTTAATTTAATTCAGGGACTGGACATGGTGATATCTGAAGCCAGAAAATATGGGATTTATGTGATCCTGGGCTTAATAAACAACTACGAAGATTTTGGAGGTAGACATCAATATGTTCAATGGGCAAGGGAAAGAGGTGAGCAAGTGAGTAGCGACGACGACTTCTATTCTAATCCTCTCATCAGACAATATTACAAGAACCATGTCAAGGTATAGCCAATCCTTTAAGTTCTTAATTTTCCGTCGACTGGTGAGTAACATACGTTTCCGAGTCTTGGCAGGCTTTCCATCTAGAGGTTCGTTAGTAGACTCGTGAAGGTTATGCCTTTGTGTTTTGACGTCCTGTTAGGATTAGGCAAGCATGCACGGAAAACCTGTGCTTTTCTGACCATCTAGGAAGATTCAGAAAACCTACTTAACCCTTATCAACATCGTTCTCTACTCTTTAGCTTGCATGATTGGCGAGTGTCATGTTCTAACTGTTTGTTTGTTCCGAGTTCTCTCTTCTGAAAGACTGTGCTCACGAGAATCAACACTATAACTGGAATGGCATACAAAGATGATCCCACAATTTTCGCTTGGGAGCTTATAAACGAACCTCGTTCCGATGACCCCTCTGGAGTCCTAATTCAGGTCATTTCTGAGCAATCCACGTATCTCCCATTTCCAGTATAACTATCAACTTACGTCCCTCTATCTATACCTTTTCTGTGACTTTTATATTCTTCCTTGTGATGGCTTGTGTTGTGATTCTTGAAGGATTGGATCAAGGAAGTGGCAGCCTATCTCAAATCCATCGACAGTAATCATCTTCTGGAAATAGGACTTGAAGGTTTTTACGGGGACTCAGGGAAGCAGAACAATCCTGGCAACATCACATATGGGTCTGATTTTATCATGAACAACCAAATCCCAGAGATAGATTATGCAACCATTCATCTCTACCCAGAAACGTGGTAAGCCTTCTTCTAACTCCATTCACAATTTTCGTACAATTCATGACCTCATATCATATGAATGGAACATGACACAGGCTGCCCAACGCAAACGAGAAGGAGCAAGACGCTTTTGTGGACAGATGGATACAAGTACACACCATGGACGCCGATTCAGTGCTCAGAAAACCACTTATGATAGGGGAGTTTGGCAAGTCTTCAAAACTTCCAGGGTTCACCGTTCAAACAAGAGATGGTTATTTCCAGAAGATATATGATATCATACATAACAGTGTCAAAGGTGGTAGGGCGTTTACTGGCGGGATTTTCTGGCAACTTTTGGCCCAAGGAATGGACAGCTTTGGCGATGGGTATGAGGTTGTCCTTGAAGAGAGCCCTTCAACTGCCAATGTTATAGCTCAGCAATCTAAAAGACTTCACATTCGCTAGTCATATAATTCACAATAGAAAGTTTTAACAATGAGATTGATTTGTCTGACATTATTACCTTCTGATATTCATGGACATGTATTGGGGGATAAGAAGAATTAATCATTTCAGTGAGTGTGACTATCATTTACTCTGATGCAGATTCTATCTATTTTGAAGACTACTCTTTAATCTTTGCAATTGTTAGAGGAGAGCATGCGACAAAAACAATTAAAAAGAGAAGGAACTTCAAGGGGAAGACTACAATTATAAGAAAACATGCTTATGGTTAACGTATGATACACCAGAATCTGATTGTAGTATTATTACAATATAAAACAGGTCGAAACGGGAGTCGCAAATGTAACTGTGCAGGAATTCTATTGTTGCTATGGCGGAGTAAAAGCTTCCAAGGTCCAATATCATTGGCATTAAACAAGCAAAACCTAGTTGCCCCACGGGCTCGGATCGGCAAAATTGCCCAACTTCGACATGCAAAGGAACACAATTCCTCGATCAGGTTTCATTGATTTTATGGTGACGTATCAACTGCACTATGCCTATTTTCCACCTATACATGCAACGAAGGATAAAGGGAACAGAGCGAAGTCACTGATGGAGAAACTACCAAAAGCTGACTAGCTGTACATTGGAGAAACTACCACAGGCTGACTAGCTGTACATGCATACATTTGGATTTTTGAAGCTACAAGTATATTTTATTTATCAATCCTGAGATTATTACAAAGATGTCCCAATTCAGGTCTCGCATTCATCCACGAAGTGAACCTTGTTTCAGCTGCATTGGTGCAGTATAGGTAGGATCTGAATGTGATGAGAAAGAAGTATCGCCTGTAGATGTACAAAGGAAACTGGTTATGCCTTCGTACCGGAAAAAGTAAAGAATTTGGTTGGGGAATAGATAAGGGAAAGGAAGGAACAACATGGTCATCACTAATCACCAAGTAAATATAACACATTTACTGAAAGGACGAAAGAAAATTAGCCAATGGTCATAAGTTGGTAACGTGTAAATCAACCTTAAAGCCTTCATTCCCATATCCTTGAGATGTGCACGATGTTCATCTTCCCCATCACGAAATTTCCTGAGTTCCTTACTGTAATAATATATATCATCACGTAAATGCCCTGCACCTGCACACCTGTGGAAGAGATGTAAGAAACTCTGCACAACAAATGACAATATGCCAAATAAGACTGACCTTGGCGATGCAAATGATACGGAATCAAAATTAAATGATGCATAGCCAAACAAATGCAGTCTAACATAGGTTCTAACCGAAGCAGAGACCAGTCAACGAGTTAACACAATGTAATATTTTATTTCTAACGGTCAAAAATTGTTAACACCTTTAATGCTCAAAAGTACAAAATTATAGTGAGACAACATACTTGTCAATAATAACGTCCACATCTGCTTTGCTATGTGGACCGTGATCGAGAACTCTTGTTAGGCTTAGTATGTCACGGTAATCACCCATCTTGAGTGCTTCTTCATCAGACGATTGTGATGGCAGATACTCTTCAGCCATCACTGGGCCTTGTTGAATCTGTGCTGTGAAGTTTGCCTCTGCTTTGACTTTAATACAAAGAATGGCCATTGCATAGGCAACTCCTCCAAACCCTGTGTGTGAAACAAATAGGTAATTCCCTGCACAACTGGAAAAAAGATAGACAATTAAGATCATCCCTGCAAAAATCAATTCAATATTGAAAATTATAATGAAATAAGCTTCCTCCTAATACTAAATTACTGGGTAAATTCATAGTAGCCATGCCCTACTAGTAAGTTTGAAGCAGTCATCTTCCAAGTTAAATCATTCTTCAATTCCTTTACCAAAATCAGACCAGTAGTTAAACTAGTGGCTAAAGAAGCAAAATGTGGATATAAAGAAGTGGCTATAGTACATACTCATCTTTACAACACTGGATTGCATCAACATCCAAAGCTAACGCCTCCCTCTCTCTAGTTAACGGTATCCTCCTGTAACTGACATCATACCCGTCATCCTTTAGGGCAGCATAAACTTCAGCTGGTGTCTTCACATCATCTGCAAAAATGTTCTCCCAATATCCCACAACACTGGATTGATTTGTTTCGGGATTAAATTCTTCACGATGTAAAAGCATTCTACCACCAGAATGTCTCACCTCAGATATTATATCTTCTTTTAGCCGTGCTTCCATATGTTCCACCTGTGAATAACAAGTAAGATAAAGACGCAAAGACGCCGACAGGCTTAACATAAAATAATATTAATGATGGCACACCACTGGACCAGTTATTCCAACATGCTTGAGTGTATCGACAGGCTTATTAAGCTCCCTGAGGACAAATGGGGTCCCATTGATGTAAACAACTGCTTCTTCTCTGAGATCAGTCAATATCACCTTCCCAGTAACACGTCCGCCTAGCTTAGGTTTGGCACCTAAATATGCTAGCATCTCTTTAGCACCAGCAATTGTTGGAGTTGCCATGCTGTAAACAGGATATCCATCCACCTGAAGCATAAAGAAGTTTAGGCTTAATGTGTATATATATGTGTAAGCATACAACTGTGCCCTGGTATTATTACAATACTAAATTACACAGAATATAACCATGCTAAAAAGATTAAGAGGTGAATATGATCAGAGCTAGATTATGTTGGATGCTAAAGTGAAACATTTACAACTAGGCAAGGGTGTTATCTCCTCCTGATTTTTTAATCTCATTGGTGTAATGCCTTCTTCATGTCGATGACAAAATATATAAGTAAAGAATTAACCAAAATAATCCAATTGATGCATATAATCTCAGATAATCTAACCAAGATGGTGAGATTAGTACCTTGTAAACATGTGATGCTCCATGAATCTGTATGTGGCTAGAAGTCCTCTGGCCAGGAAAGAAATACATCTTAAGTATTGATCCTGTTCCCAAAACTGAACCACAACGGGCCTTGATCGTGGCCTCCATGACTGCATCTCCATGCTGTGATTCCTGTGGTGCTCTTAGCTCTTCCTGAATTAAAATAAGAATGCAACAGTTTCTGAATTACAACAATACTATCAAAATGAATATCCACAAGGCATTGATGAAGCATTGGAGTTCCGCCATCAATAGGTGAAAAGATGCTTACAGGTATAGTGAAAAACCGCCCAGGCCTTAACCTGATGCTCCACTTCATTGCTTGAACCTCTGATCTTTGATGCAACCAAGTCTTAAAGGTCATTTTTGATTCTCCTTGACCACAAAACCCATCAAATGCTTCACTTCCAAGATATGCTGCAAAAGCAATTAGACGGAAGTACCTTTCCAAGTATTCAGCACCACGATTCAATGCCACTCTCCTCTCCCTTGGTTCAACATGTTGTTGATTCACCACCTTCCTGTATTGGAGAACAGCTTGACGTATGTTCTGAAGTGCAGAGCACCTATCAATAATTACATCCAAGGCCTTTCGGCATTCCACCCCATGATCAAATAGTCTTGTTATCTTCCACAAAAGTAGGATATCATCAATGCCAAAAGCATGACTTTGCTCCAATTCAGTCTGCGTTCTGATAATATGGGAGGCTGATGTAGCGAAATTGTCTCCAGGTGCTTCACTACTTGAACTGCCATTTCCTCCAGTTTCTTCACCACTTGAGTTACCACTATCCACTTCTTCATGGTTCATATCATCTGCTAGGACTCTAATGGGTCTCCCATGATCAATTCTGAGTTTCAGAAGGCAAGCAATCACAGTGCCAGTGGTCGTCCTTCCTATCCCCATCTAAATTCAGGTTACCATAGAATATATGTAAGCAGAAAAACATTAAACAGACTCTCTCTCTATCCCTCATAGCCTGGGGAGGAACTTTTACCTGACAATTGAAAACAAAGGCAGTATCCTTGGAGGCAGAAGCAATATTCATCACCAATGTGTCAAAGTCTGAACTTTTAGGAGCTTTACCATCAGTGATTGGCACACGAGCATATTTAATGGGAAAACCATCAGCCTCTAAGCATTTGAAGACTTCAAGGGGTGTCTTGATAGAATCAGATTTCACATGTTCCCATGCGTCAAAAATTTGCTCATCATTTGTTTCATGCATGACCATTATAGCACCTCCATAACGTTCAGCTTCTCGTAGGATATCTTCTTTTAATCGAGCCTCCATTCCCTCCACTCTCTCTCGATCTATTCCCTGCATGCAGATATTATAATCTAATCTTACCAACTAGTGCCCATATCAATAAGAAGTATAAAATCAATGCCTAACATGCCTAAATAAAAAAAATAGGCATATTCAAAACACGGCAATGCCCATTTGGAGACTGAGGCTTCAGAAAAAGGAAAAAACTTCTGGCACTGTTCATGCCTGTCCACAAGAGGTTTACAGGAATTTGATGCATGAAAAATGTAACAATCTGTTAACTAAGACAGTATACAGGAAACACTTTGATAAGTTCCAGAACAAGGTAAGGAAAAATCTGTATGTTTGTATTAATTCTTTAGCTGAATGAAAATGACAAAACTGGATTTCGAGGACCAGCACCTCCAGCCTATGGCTCACACACTCAACAGTATACGTAATACCCTCTCTCCTCGTGTCTATTGCTTATTGCTTATTTGTACTAAGAATCTGTTAGGAATCACAGATTCGGTTGGTTGACAACCAATCATGAGGTTGTCATATTTACTAGTCATTTCTGCCCCTCTACTCTCTTTTTATTTCTCCTAACATAAACTTGAGTTATCTTGGATCTATCACACTTTTGGCACTTTTTTGTCTCTGCTAACTAAGAGGGTCTACATGAGTCCTAAAATATTCCAATATCATTAAGCAGCATTTGTTCTTTGCATGATGAAGACACAGTAATACATAATGAAAACCTTTTTCCTTGACATCTACTACTAGATTATAATGTTAAAAACAGACAATTGTTTGACAATATACACACACAAAAATTAAGGAAATCAACTCTAAATCGAGTACACATTCAGCTCTAGTTTAGTAATCCAACAAATATGTACAGTAGGAGAGTGATCGTGTTTACCGTGTATTCAAGCATGTTCTTGTATGGTCTTTCAACTTCACGAAGCACAAATGGTTTCCCATTGATGTAGATAACAGGTTCTTCTCTCATGTTGTGCCAAAAAATTGGGCGACCATCTTTCAAGCTGCCAATCCTCTGAATAACTGCGAGAATACCATCAACGGTTGGATTTGCAACTCCATAAACTGGAAATCCAGGAACTTCTCTAAAATTAGGTGCACCCTCTACCCTTTCTGGTAAAGTTTGGTTTTGACAACCAGGACGGTGGTCACTTTTTAGAACAGTTAGACTTCCTAGCACCTCCCCATTTCTTAAGGCAGCAACCACACCCATCTCATGAGGGCGGCCATCAGTAGACTCAGCAATCTTCATGAAAGATGGCTTTAAACTTGCATATCCAAGGGCACCCATTGGATCTCTCCTGAGCAACCTGCACCAGGAGCAATTGTTGCAAAATTAATTCTACTATTAACTACAGTATCTAGACAATTATTAGAGATAGATAGAAACCTCATTGTGCTCCACTGTTGAACCATCATGAAAATTGAAGTAATTTATATTTCTAATTGTTTGCTCGTATGATACAAAATCTGCAAGGCATGCTTAAACCACTTGAATCATTGGATAACCTTACCTGCGAATAATGCTATAAAGTTCCGGCCGAGCTCTCATCCAGTCAACAAAACTACTGTGACCAAAAGAACTAGAACGGAGGGCATCTCTCTCTGAGTGAATGTATACAGCGAAACATATAAGAAAGTAATATCTTTCCAAGTATTCAACAAAAAACGAAAGCGAAGCTTCTCTCTTCATCTCATCAGGCTGATGGAGAATACTATTGCGGTAGTTAGCAATTGCTTCACGCAAGTTCTGTGGTGAAACCATTACATTCAGGTGAATTCTCTATGTAACAGAAAATAAAGAAATTTCATTTCTAGTGAACCTGCAATTGAATGGACTAAGAATAATAACTAGAAAAACCTGCATGGAGGCACACTTGTCAATGACTTTATCTACTTGTCTTTTGCCTTCAACACCTCCCTGAATGTGCATTAAAACTCATAAGAAAACTCAAGGAAATGGTAACTCTTCCACATATCAAAAGACAAACCAAGTAACTCTTCCACAAATCAAAAGACAACCCAACTACAAAATAAATAACAAAAGGATAAGGAAATAGGTAATTGTTAATATTCGGTACCTCCAAAACACGTGTCAAGCTTCTGATGACTGCATATTCTCCCCTAAGAAGTGCCTCCTCTGAGTTTGGCAAAGTATCGGCAACATTAGAACCTGAGTCGAACACTCTCCCCACTGAGTTGGATCTTGGGATACCTACAATACATAAGAAAATATATATACAAGCTCAGAAGTCATCTCTTATAAAATATTTACTGGTTATACGAATCAAAGTAGTAGCTCAATTAAGAATATTTTATACATCAGCAAGTCATATTGAGTTATTCAGTTCCCTTCATTGGAATGCAAATCCCAAGCACAAATCTAGGTGCACAAGTTTTTTACCATTTTCACATATTTATCATGAAATGAGCAATTGATAATATATCATCTAGATCTTTCCCTTTCTCAACTAGAAGCCCACCAGGACTACAATATTTCCCAAACATCCAGAGACAAGGACAACTTTGCTGTCATGCCTAACAATTCAATTTGGAAGAAAAAGAAAAAGAATGGCAGATCTATCATTCCTAATAAGAAAAGGGGTTTAAATAGCTACTAATTAATAGCATGCAAAAGGTGCAAGCGAATCAATTTAAATTTCAGTTTCCAAAAAGAATCATTGACCTAGTTTAGATAATGTCATAAAGAGTGTTAACCAGTTAATACAATGCATAAAGGAGTAGCTATTGCTAAACTTGCCAAGAGCTCCAATTCGGTTGAGATAAACCAAAGTTGCAATCACCATCCCAGTTGTAGTCCTCCCACGTCCCATTTGGCAATTAAATATTATCTGCGTTTTAAAGTCTGCTTGATAAATCCTATCAACCTGAAAAGCCAAAGAAAAGATGTGCAATAATCATCAGAAATTTATTTCAGGAACACCACAAATGCTCAAAAAATTCTATAGCTACAGTAGCATGTAAGTATTTGATGACCAAACCGTTGTTTATTAGCAACAAAAGAAAATTCATGCAAGCAAATACATTACGCTCTGTTATATCTGAAAACAATAACTCAAGAAAAGAAATAAATTCATATCAACAACAACAAGCAATAATCATAACTTCACACTGAAGCATCAGAGAGGAAAAAGATTTTCGACTTTGTCCCATATGGAAAGGAAGTGAGGAAGGGGGGTGGCTCATCAACTATAAATAAACCCCCTCTCCCTTCCATTTAAATCATCCAAAAATTAAAACAAAATATTAACTCTTAGTTCTCCTCATTTGGTGAGTAAGAGAAACACTAAGAGTAGTAAGTTTTTTTGTGAGTAATTTTTGGTATGTATTGGAATAAGGGTTTGAGAGTGTGTGTAAACACTGGTGAGTTGAGTGTTTTTTGCTAGATAATGGAAACTCCCAAAAGTAAAACTCTCTTTAACAAACAGAATTATTAACAGTACGTTGTCAGAATTAGAACAGCATGCAATGACGCAGTTGCAAAGATTCCATGTGTGCAATCAATCACACAAGAAATATATACAAAATTAAAATAAAACAATAATCTCTTTGGCAAGCAAAAAAATAGTGATTATTTTGCAATTTCATTGGCAATTATCTGAAATTGCTTCAGATATCAGCTCCAACAATCTTGCCATGTTGGTCTCCCATGAGATTCCTCAAAAGAGTAAATATGCTTTGCCGAACAAAGGCCAAACATATTGTAATGTAAGCACTAGTTCCATTATTAAATCAAAATCAGTATTGAGTATGGAGTTATTCCAGCTGAAATTTGTTTCCTAAAAATCAGTGTAATCCGTACATGAAAAGTACACAACTACCACCAACAGAAAATTCCCGCACAAAAGGAAGCACATTTAGCTATGTGCTAATATAAAATTTTGTAACGCATGAATATACAGTTCAAGAACTGTAAAAATGAAAATAAAGGAAAACCAAGAAAGGAAAATATCACAATCAGACTCTACACTAACAATTCAAGACGTGCCTATATAATTCTTAAACATATAGATAAAGCCGATAAATTAAGATTTGTTGACCAGATATTATTAGCATTGATATTTTATTATTAGCATTGATACTGTTATCATTATACCTATAATCTCTCCTATAATTGAGAGATTTCATAGAGTTAATAACTAGGTTACTTCCTAAATAATCCTAGGAATTTTGTATATAAACCCTTGCTCCTATGTACACAAATACAACAAATACAAATTATCTTCAGCATTCAACATGGTATCAGAGCCCTATCTGATTTAGGGACTGTTCCTTTTTTTTTTCCAACTGTTCCTCACCAGCTGAGTGTGTAGTCGCCCAAACAGGAACGTGTTTTTTTCTTCTCACCACCCACCTAGATTGCTTCAGCTGTAACCGGCGACTTCTACTGTGAAACACCCGATGTCAACTGCACCGCCATACGCCGCCACAAATTCTCCACAATCGCCGTGCGTGAGCACCACACGCCACCCTCCGGCCAGTATTTCGTCTTTGTTTTTTCTCCATCAGGTTCGCCAGCCTCTTGCCTCTCCTCGGTGTATTTTTGTGTTTCTGTCCGTTTGGTAATTTTTCTGCCATATACCAGAAGCACATTTGTTTGAACAGCTTCTATTTACTCTATTGGCATTTTTTTGTTGGTTGTCCTGAGTAACACTAAAGAAGATGGAAGGAAAGAAGGTAATTATGTCGAATTCCGATAATCCTTTATTTCAAATCAGTCCCGTAAAACTTGATGGAACTAATTATCTTGCTTGGTCAAGATCCTGTTTGTTGTTCATCAAAGCT
>JANZXV010000009.1:18248958-18259361 GCA_027576455.1 Erythroxylum roigii
TTTGCCATTTCATAATAACATATATATAATAATACTAATAATATAACAAATATTATTAGTATATATAATAATAATATATATAATAATAATAATATTATGATGATTATTATTACTATTGTTAATTATTAAAGAATATAAATATAAATGAAATATATATAATAAAGAATAAATTAATAATAAGCAGTAAGCATCGAATAGTTGAAGTATATTAATTAGCTTATATTGGAAAAGTGGCTGAAGCTAACCTCACTAAACCTCATTCGGCTATACAAACGGTCCCACCTACAGGCTTGTCTTCTCTGTCAGACAAGGAAGAGAGCAGATCACCTCTGTCCAAAAGCACTTGTAAATTTTTGATTAAAAACGATGCCGTTTCTGTCTTGGACAGAGTAAGAACTGAAAAAACCATTCATGGAAGAGTCGGATTGCAGGTTATTGCTTACGTAAAAGCATATGAAGGTTGGAAGGGTTTGCTTGGTGAGCAATTACTGACGAAACTTAACAGTCCGAAACGTTCCAGTTTTAAACAAAAGCTGTAGTCGCCACTTGATAGTACCATTTACAAAAGGATATTACAACGGGTAAAGGTACCAAAGTTAATTGTTAAGTACGGATTCCTGACAGCATTCCTAGCCAACTGGAAGCTCCTCATTTGATCCTGTCTACTACGTTAGTTGTCTCCGAGGTATCAAACCTTCATAGAAAGGGAATTATGGCTATAATCTCCGTCCAGGACGTACTTTTTTCCAACGTTAATTTCAATTTTCTCTTTGTTTGATGTCCTCTGTTTTAGGTTTGAGTATATTTGTGCTTATGCAGCGAGACCCTGTGTGAACAAACAGGGATAGACATGAAATGACATGCAAAGAATAAGTATTGATCAAGTGTGTACTCGTTAATATACTAAGATTTAACCCGAGAGTTTATCCCTCCAATCTTTTATATACTTCTGTTCTTCTTTCCAAAATCTCACCATTTCACTCCAAGATATGTGGAACTCGGACAGCTGGAAATCGTTTGCAGATGTTGAGATAGGCAAATCATTTTGCAGTTTACTGTTGTCATCAAATTCCAAGGCAAATAAATGAATAAAACATGGATCATGGCAAGCTAACGACGAGATGTGCCTTACAGGGTCCTCTGTCTGCCTTCATAACTCCAGCGGCTGAGCTCGAGTAAATACAAAAACAC
The DNA here is from genome assembly GCA_027576455.1 of Erythroxylum roigii. NCBI lineage: Eukaryota > Viridiplantae > Streptophyta > Magnoliopsida > Malpighiales > Erythroxylaceae > Erythroxylum > Erythroxylum roigii. Next base: position 18,250,150 of record JANZXV010000009.1, read on the forward strand.
CACCACCTCCAACAGCGCGCCCCAAAAGCATGTTCCTGTCCAGATAGGACAGGTAATATAGTCCTCCAACTGATCTCCTAAAATCCAAGATTGTTTTTACCATCCATGTGCAGTCTCTAACTGTAAACACTGCTATTCTAAACAAAGTAGTCCAAAAAAATTACCTAGTTGGGTTTCCTGGGTTTGTTACAGGGAAGCGGGCTCTGAAAACACGAATAAACTGCAATATCTGCATATAAAAGCAAGCACCAGTACAATTGTCATGAAGGATGGAAACTACTCATTGTTTTCACAAACAGGTATTGGACTTCAATTAGATACATTTTTACCAATTGTTTGTAGTAGCATTAGGCTCAATATTACCAAAAAGACCTCTATTTAGTCAATGTACTAGATCTTTGCTATACTCAACACCACAAGACTGGAGATTGATTCACCTGTAGACTTAAGAATGAGCGTGGTAAAATTGCTGGAGCTATGAGAGCTTGCAACTCTTCACTGATTTTAATGTTTTGGAGGCTGATCTGCCAATTGCAAACATGCAGGACCAAATCATTAAAGGATGGAACATCTGCATCAAACATAGAACAGGAAAAACTGACAGTGAAATGGTTCAAGTAAGAGCAGAGTTCAGCAGCTTCAGGCCTATCATTTTAGCTAGAACTCATGAACTTGTTGGCACAATAAAGGTTCACAAGAGGGCTTGCCTGGGAAGAGAAAGCTGCATAATATTACCTTTACAGTTTTGGAAGTCATGTTTCATGAAGGGCAGAGAAGCTGACCTCTTCAAACTGAAGATGGATGTTACGAATGGAAACAACATCAAACTTAGCAGAAACAAGGAGAGTAACACCTTCTTGTTCCTGTGTAGCATAAGGACCCCAAAAAGAAACAAACAGAAACGAGTAAGTTTCTTCAAGTAGTCTATTTTTCTTAGTTTTATAAACTATTTGCTCTTGATCAATTGCATGCATGAAGTATGTAAACTTGAATCCTTTTGGGCAGATCACATTTTCGGAGTTACTGGGCAACGAAATTTATTTGAAAGCTTATTTATATACCGTTGAAATTGCAGAGGGAAGGGAAAACAGACTGTACCTCGAACAATGTTGGAATACTCCATCGAACAACATTACGAACAATGCCACCATTAGACTGATCCCGGCACTCAAATTTCTGGTAGATCTGACCAACCTGTGTTTGAAAAGATGAAGAAAATATGGCATATGTTACAAAAGGAAATCGCATTGAAGCAAAAATAAAGCTCATAACTGAATCAGACTTTTTGCTGTTTGCATATTCATTGATCAAACTTCTTAACATAATCTGTAACTATAGGAAGGATGGGATCCATAGCAAAGAAGTCAGTTATTTGATATGGAACGAACATAATAAACGGTAAGAAGTCCAAATTGGATTAACTGTTCGATTCTAAGGATTAAACAAAATTCCAAACAAAATCTTCATTCTTCCAACCTGCAAGAATGGAAGTCTTGCGGCAGCTTCAAAGAGGACAAGGACATCAGGTGCAGAAGTATACTGAAGTCTCCACGTCCCATCCAACTGCACTAAGTCAACTGGAGCACCAATGTTGTATTTCTCCACGTTCACCTGTCGGAGTTCAAGTGAAACAAGATAAGCTCATATCTTACTTCTCTATTTAACTTATATCTACAGACTCTCCTATCAAATGACAAGCAGTACTCTTATTTTTCTACATAAGCAGGGAAAAGGAAGACATCAGACGCTGATCAGAACTAGAATCGGGGAAAATAAGAGAAACAAACCAGAGCCTCCTCAATCAAAGATCGCTGATCAGCGCTGGTGGCAAGCCCCCGTTGTGTATCTTGCACTAGTCTTAACAAATCATGCTTCTTGTTCTCAATCTCAAACTCAGAAACCTGAATCCGATCAAGCATTTTGACCAGTAAGAACGCACATTGACACCTATACTTGTCAGTAACAGCAAATAGAAGATAAAGGACACAACCTGAGATATGTCAGTAGCCAAAGTCGCAGAACACGAAAACTTCTTCTTCTGAAAAGAAAATTTTCTGGTCTTGGAGCTAAGATATGAGCCGAAAGGTCTAACCTTGAAAATGGGTTTATTGTTGACAGTATAAGAATGCACAGAGGAAGTGAAACACAGATCCATTTCTCAGCAACACTGAGATAGGACAACTATTCGTTTGTATTTGAGCAAGTGTTATCCATGAAAAGGCGCCCAAGTTAAGAAGAAGAAGAAGGCAGACGATAGGAAGCTGAAGTGAATAGCGCAGCCGTAGAAGGTGAGGAGAGGATAAGAGCATGTGCTTTAGGGGAGTCAAGAAGATAAGTGGAGTTTCCTCAAAGGCCCGAACGACAAGTCGCAAACCCAACCTCGGACAAACGACGACGTAGATAATTATAAAATCTTCATATTTTTTAACATCTTAACATGAGGTAAGCAACGGAGCGAATAGAGACAAACAAGATTTCGGCTGGTTGGTAAGGTCATCTATTGCACCTCCAACGTCCTCTCTCAATCTCTATCGACGAAGAGGTTAGTATTACTTCTCTGTTTATTCTTCGTGTTTATTACCCTTTTTTGTTCTTGTTGTTTTCTACCTCAAAAGAGTAGCTGCATTTTCCGGGTTCTTTTTCAATTACTATAATCTGTAGGGTTTAGGGTTTATCAAAGGTTTGACTTTTGTTTTCTCATTTGCTCTTTCTCTTCGAAATTTTCCTTCTAGGCATCGATGGGGTCGCTAATTCGTGAATGGGTAGGATTCCAACAGTTCCCTTCCGCCACGCAAACCAAACTTGTTGAATTGTTTGGAAAATTGAAGGAAGAGGTCTTGATTTCCATCTCATCACTGTTGTTCTTGGTTATTTTTTTAATTAGGGTTTGCGGGTTTGTCTATAACTTTTTAATCTTTGTGTTGTTGCAGGGTATGAGTACTTTGACTATCCTTGTTATGGGAAAAGGTGGTGTTGGAAAATCTTCAACTGTCAATTCACTCGTTGGAGAGAGAGTGGTCAACGTGAGCTCCTTTCAGGTTAGCTTTTGGTTTCTCTAATATCTCTTCGTTATTGGATTAGCTATTAAGGGGAAGTGGAATTTCTTTGGTACTTGTGGATTATTGGTAACATTGGTGTAATCCAGTCAGAGGCCATGAGACCGGTAATGGTTTCACGTAGTCGGTCTGGATTCACCTTAAACATCATCGATACCCCAGGCCTTGTTGAAGGCGGTTATGTTAGTTACCAAGCACTTGACTTGATTAAACGGTAAGTAATTTCAGAAATTTTGGTTCACGTTATTTGTTCCTGCCTATTTTTCATGATTGAACTACAAATTTTTGAGTTGACTTGCTGCCTCTGGCTAATGATGCAGGTTTCTTTTGAACAAGACTATAGATGTTCTGCTTTACGTTGACCGCTTAGATGCATACAGAGTGGATGACTTGGATAAGCAAATAATTAATGCTATTTCTGATAGTTTTGGTAAAGAAATATGGCGAAAAAGTTTGCTTGTCCTCACTCATGCTCAGCTCAGCCCACCAGATGACCTGAGTTATGATGTCTTTACTGCTAGAAGATCAGATGCTGTTTTGAAGACAATTCGTACAGGAGCGCGAATTAGAAAGCAGGATCTTAAGGTACAATAATGCATTTGGGGGTGTTTTTCCATATACTTTTGTGTGAAGAATGGGCTACGAAACATATGGAGGAAAGAGAGGGTAGCATGGCAGTCAAGACTGCTAAAACTCTCTATTAGAGACCTCCAGGAAAGGATTAGTCATAATGGTCATTCTACAGGGACTCAAAATCATAGATGATCATTAATTGAGATCCTATCAAACTAGACAAGAAGTTATGTGGTTGGCTAAAAAGATCTAGTTTTAATTTCTGATTGAGTAACCAGACTAAAAAAATTTGTCACAGTGATATATAATTGCTAAAAGGTAAATTTGATTCTTTGCCTTAATAGGATTAATTGGGCAAGTTTGTATACATTTTAATTGTATATTTAGTTCATGACGGAGAAAAAGAAGGGTGAGTTTTTGCCAAATTCTGAATTTTCCAAGTGGGAAGATGATATTTTTTTTGAGAGTGATTCCTAGAATTGGTGATTTTGAAACCCTAAAAGTTATATTTGAGAACCTATTGCGTGATACTAATTTCTTTGTTTCAATTCTGGGAGTGATTCCTAATTGTTGTTATAAACTCCTTAGTGTATGTCTTTTTGTTGAAGTGTTGGCCTATTCTCTGTTTGTCGTACATCAGTAACTCAATTGTGGGTGTTAAGTGGATTGATTAATATAGTTGACAGGTTATGGCGCTTGAAAAATTAATTATTGGGAGGAACGTCCTCACTGTTGTATATTTTTGCATGTGAATTTGACAGTAAGATATTTTTTACATTCTTTATCTCCTGCTTAATAACTATTTGTTTCTTTTAATGCTTTTAGGATTATTCTATTCCTGTTGGTTTGGTTGAGAACAGTGGGAGATGCAATAAAAATGAGAATGATGAAAAGGTAAGGCAGCTAAGATCTGAATTTGGGATTACAAGTACATTAGTTATTGGTAAATAAGCTTGTTTTGGATGCAGATTATTCCAAACGGTGATGCTTGGATTCCAACCTTGGTAAAAGAGATTGTTGATGTTGCAACGAATGGGAACAAAGGGATCATAGTTGACAAAAGGTTGGTAGATGGATCTGAGTCAAATGATAGGGGAAAAATGTTGATCCCTCTCCTTATTGGGGTTCAGGTAAGCATTTCTTGTGTTCCCTCATTTTGAGTTCCCCATTCACGATTGAAGTCATGGTTCTAATAACATAATCCATTTTGCAGTGGCTTATCATGAAATGGATACAGCAAGCAATTAAGGATGATATTGCAAGGGGTGGGAGGTCTTTGTAAGTGTTGGCCACAGATCATTCTGTCCAGCTGCAAGTTCTGTTGATGTTGAACTTTTGTCGTGTTTCTCAATCATATGTTCATGCTACGAATATTTCGGTCAATCACAGCTGCTGCCTACATCTTGTATTCTTGTTAGTGATTGGATGCTAGGTGAAAGAGATTGGCGTCTGAAGTTGAGTTTAGTTTCTCTGCTATATTTTTCATTTTTTGCATAATTTCTCTATGATTATGCTTTAGTTCTTGTTCCACTTGTCTAAACCGGCTCGAGCTTAAAATTCCCACCATGCTACCCTTATGTCAGGGTGGCTGCTAATGAATCATGGAATTATACACTTGCACTATAGATGTAATATTTAGGGGGCGAAGCTGGTGCATTTTGTGGTATACTGCTGCTATTCCTCGGCAGTGTTGTTGGCTTCTACTAGTTCACTCGCATCTTTTGCACTTCTTTATTGTATGAGGTGGTGGTTGGTGCCGCGAGCATCACTCATTCCCATTCCAGTGTTTAAACTATGCACAAGAGGACCTACGTATCAATCCTGGAAGAACCAATTCTGCTGACCTTTGCTATGCATGCTAAATAAGAAAAATATTGCTTTTGCCTCTTTGTGGACCTGGCTCTTGAGCAGCCATTGGTTGGTGATGATGGTGCCTTCACTCCAGGCGTGGTAGTTGTACAGTAAAGCTGTTTCTGCTATCTTTCTGCGCAGATTGGGGGAATCTGCGTAGTTGAGGAGCGAAGTGTTCTCGAGGTTGGAGGGTTGTGGGGGACCATTCACCTTAGCAATGACCGTTGAAGGTTTTTATAAACTCGTGTGCTGTGTGGGAAATCATTAAGCACTACGCTTTAGGCTGCAAACATCATTACGGACACCACAATGTGCTAATGGCTTCATCATTGCATGTTTAGTAATGCATGGATTTGTATTAAACACGCATGGTATGATATCCTTCTGAGTCATGTCTTCACTTCTTTTATTAATGTTAAAACAGTACTCTTAGATGCTGTCGTTGATCTGTTTAGACAAATATGTCTACATAAAGGACAAACTGTTTATTTCAGCTCGCAAGCATTTCCGGTGCATTTTCCTAACCAAAAACATGGCTTCTCCTCTTAGTATTTGGTTGTTATAGATACTTTTTTTCCCCTCCCTTTTTCTAATAAAGCAGAAAATTAAGGACATATTAAATCTCTCTGACACATATAACAGTTATAAGGGCCTATATAACCAAGGCTTCCAATGTTCGTATGAGCCATTAGAGAACGCATACCAACGACGTCAAAAATGGGTAGAAATTTCAAGAACGCTGTGATGGCTGTCTTGGTGCCACTCCCCTCGGTTCTCTTCTACCTCTCTTTTCTCAGCCATTACAGTGCGAGTGTTAATAACAACACTTCTTTGTCTCCTTTGTGGTCATGGTGCGTTGATCACCCTTTTCTCTTGGTCAACGTCCTCTTCTTCTTTAACGTTAACGTCCTCTTCTGGGTCATCAGCCACTTCCGATCCAGCCACTGGGTATGTGCGTTTTCCACTTTTTCCCCTTCTTGGGTCTTCTTCTTCGTTAGTTTTGACTTTTTAGTTGTGTGAATTTTTTGTGTGCAGATGATAGATTTATACTGGACTGTCATACCGGTGCTGCTTGTTTACTACTATGCGATGTACCCATTGGCACAATATAACTGGTGGAGGTCAAGAATTGTGATCGCAATGACTTGGATGTGGAGTCTGAGACTTACCCATAACTATTTTAGGCGGGAAAATTGGCAGTGGGGTGCCAGAGAAGATTGGAGGTTCACTGATATGCGTCGCCAATATGGCAAGCACTGGTGGTGGATTTCTTTTTTCTCTGTCTACCTCTCTCAACAGGTTCTCTGTTTTGGCTTTTGATCAGTATTAACCATAGTTGTTAGTGATTTGTATTTGTTGTAAGTGTTATTAAAATGCCTGAATGAAGTTTCATCTTACCATAAGATATTTGGCATCCCAATTGAGCAATTAACCTGCCATGAATGATGCAGATAGAAGTCCAAGCAATGCAAAATTTACCTTTTTGGTGTTTTTCCTTATTCTGTGATGTAAAAATTGCAGGTGTTTTTGCTTGGTATATGTCTCCCTTTATACAGTATTCATTCCGTTCATATGCCGTTGAATATGTGGGATTTCGTAGCAGTTGCTGTGTGCCTTATGGGCATCGTCATAGCGTACTTTGCTGATACACAGCTTCATGATTTTTTGACGAGAAACAACAAACTGAAAGAGCTTGGGAAGCCACTTGTCCCATATCTGGACAGGGGCTTGTGGTGCTACTCTCGGCATCCAAACTACTTTGGAGAGCAATTATGGTGGTGGGGTTTGGTGCTATTTGCATGGAACCTGGGACAGGGGTGGACATTTCTTGGGGCTCTTATCAATAGCTTGTGTTTGGCCTATGTCACTGTGCTAGTAGAACAGAGGATGCTAAGAGAAGAGCACAGAACTGAAGCCTATAAACTATATCAGAAGACAACTTCTGTGTGGATCCCTTGGTTCAAGTCACCCCCTACTGCCAGAAAAGACAAGGATACTTGATCTGATTTTATGTGCGTATCGTCCGCATTACTAATGTGATCTGTTGCTTTTCTTCTGTAATTGTTCATGTAAACAATTGAGTTCTCTGTTCATGATTTGATCTGAAACTTTGAGAATATATGGTATATGAAAGATCTAGTTTTCATGGATCGACCAACTTGAGGAATGCTTTTCATGACCAAGAATATAACATTATGTAAATGTCTCTTGATTCTGAAATGACCGTAAGACTATTGGATCTTTGGAAGTGATGCGTAGATAGTTAGTTGAATTGTAAGTACAGTGAACTTCGGATCCAGAATGATTAAAATATGTACTGAATCCGAGTCATCGGATCTTGAACTTAAATCTCAGACCCTCTGTCAACCCATCTATCGTGAAAAGATATTTTGTTCTGATTAATTAGTTCTTACCAATTTTATTGAGATTTATTTATATCTGAATAAAATTAAATTACACAAAATTAAAATATCCTAAATCAAATGAAATTACACAAAATTAAAATATCCTACATCCAAGTTCACATGCAGCATACCTCTATACTTAACACAACATCCGGCAAATTTTTTCAACCCCCAAGCTTCGATTCTCTCCTCCGCACATAGATGAGGCAGCTCTGACGGTGGTAATAAAGGTTGGAGGTTAAAAGAGATGACGGAATCTTTAAGAAAACCTGTAGCTCATCGGAGAGGAGGGAAGTAATATCTGGTGCAGGTAATTCTGTTCTGTGAAGTCGTCATGGTTAGGACGCGAAGTTGGTGAAGTTGATAGGGTAGTACTATTGGAAGTTCTGATATGCATCTTTTAACCCAACAAAAAAGAAAACAAAAAATCTCAATAATTCAGAGGTCAATTGCAACTTCAAGCACTGGCACTTGGCCTTGTGTTGAATAGTAAGAAATGAGTTTTCGTTTTAATGGAGCTTGGTGATATCGAAATAGGGTTAGGAAGACTTTGGGTCCGCGTATGAAGTTGGGTTAGACTTTGGGTCCGCATGTAGAGTTGGGTTCGGATTTATGGCGTTGGATAATACGTAAGCTTAAAGCAACTTAGCTATTTAGGCCTATTTATGGTGTTTGTATTCCATAACATTGTTTAATTTTTCAAATATTTTTTAATTTAATGTTAATTTTTTTAAATTTCAAGTTAATTATTAACTTTTTAAAATTTGCACAAATCTTTATATTAATAAAATTTTATAAAATATGTAATTTTATAAAATTTAAGCAATTATTCCAAACGGTAGCTGATGTTGCTCGGTATAGATAATAGTATCATATTATAATCAAATTCAATACCAAATTCGGTGCAATTAGTGATGGCAATGCAAGTATGAAATTTGGTTGAACTTGATTCATATTACTTAAGTAGGATATGAGACTATAAATAACGAAAAAAAAAACCCATTTTGAGAATATTTCAAATATTTGATACGGTATCAGAATTGGCAGTCGGAGTGAGGGTGGTAGTTTTGCTTAAGGTATAGATCGTAGATATTAAAGACTCTGTTTAACTGCAATTCAACGAACATTACTAAGGTAACGAACGAAACGAGAGACTTTGACCTTGTTTGGCAAACAGTTGATTGCATAAGCTGTTAGCTGATAGTTGATTTTATCAGCTAATTTGACCAGCGGATTGCATTAGCTGTTTGTTAGAGATATTTGGTAAAATTAGCTGTTTATATGTAAAATGACTTATAAGGACATAATTTTTAAAAATTTTTTAAGG
>JANZXV010000009.1:18283541-18318778 GCA_027576455.1 Erythroxylum roigii
TGTTCTTTCTATGTAGAAATTCTTATCTTCTGATACCTTCTGACCAAGGGACAACTGAATGTGATTCCTCTTTCAGGACATTGCATAAATGCTAAAACGAATGTGAAGCATAGTGTCTTCTTAAACTATCAACTTGTTAACTGGGTTATTATTGCAATCCCATTTCCTGTTACAAGTCATTATCCTTATTCACAAATCTCATGTCCATTGAACAGGTGCTCGAAGAAGGAAACCAGTTGGTGGGGGTTAACTTGTGGTTGTGGACACATGACACAGTTTCTGAACCGGTTGGCGAGCCCAGAGTCTGGCATTGTACCACTTGTTGAAATGTGCTGAGAAAATAGATAGCAAAAATTTATTATTTTAAGTTTTTTATTAAATAAAATAAAATTTATCCCCGCTTTAAAAAATTTTACCCCTAACAGCACTTGTTTCAGATGGTAACCTGCCCAGGGAAAAAAACAAGGGCAGTTTTGTAAAAATCTTAATGAGATGCTGGTGCCCTTCTCTCTAAAACTTTTTCTACTAGAGTGGCTATTGGCAGGCTTTTGACTTTGCATTGCGTTACGTTTACGCGCAACTATCAGTTGCTGTGTTCAACCTTAATAATGTTATTCTAGTTAGGCCACCGTTCACAATTTGGAGAATGTAATGTTCATATCTAATCCATCTCATAAGGAACCTTTTTCAATACCCATTTGTAATTGAATTACTCGTCTCTCCATCTCATAAGGAACCTTTTTCAATACCCATTTTGGTGCTTTCCCATGTGAACCATCTCAGCCCCCATTACAATATTTGCTGTGCTGACCACTACAAGCATAAAAAGAATAAAATTATTGGTCAAGAAAAGCGACTAATTAGGCTGGCTAGATCCAAGCTTATCCGTTTGACCATGGAACTTGCTGTCCCATTTCTGTGTTTCTTCATTTGACTTTCTCCTCTATATAAGTTCCTCTTTCTGATCATCGCCTATCCTTGGTTGCTTAACAATGGCTGCCTCCAAAAAATTTGCCACATTGTGTCTCCTCATGGTCCTGGCTGCGAGTCTCTGCATGACCACCGTGCATGCGCAACGCCGTGTGATTGATTTGTGTGCGGGGTTCAACCGAGGGCCGTGTAACGGCGTCATCAATTGCTTTGTGGCGGACCCAGTCTGTGGTGCTAACGGCGTCACCTACACCTGCGGCTGCCCTGAGGCCGCTTGTGCTCGTGTTCCAGTTGTCAAGCGAGGACGATGTTGAACGTCTGCATCCAGCCTCCAAACACCAAGAAACAATTACCATACACTAATTCTATTTGTATTTTGTAATCTCAAAGTAATCGCTGTAAGTGGTCAACTTGTTATAAGTCATATTATGCATGTAGCTGAATAAAATGAAGATGGGAGGAATCCTCCTTTTCATGCTTCTTCGATATCATAATTTCTACATTCGTGCGTTCTTGCCACGATGTCCAAGAAGATATATTTAAATAATATTAATTGATACATATACTTATTCAATATTAATTAATTAATTATTACTAATAATAAGTCACGAACTATCACTTATTTTATTAGTTGTCAAAATCATATGTAATTTTTTTATAAAGTTAATGATTTTTTTAAAAATTCAGACCACCAATTTTAGTAAAAATGTTTGAGAAAAAGAAATACATAATTAGAATTTTGTTTATCCTTCCAATTAAAAAGATATTAATTTTTAGCATTTTATTTTTAAAATAGTAATAAGAAGATTCAAACGTAAAACAACTTAACTTTTAGCTTAACTGATATAATTTCCCATATAAAATAATAATAACTACAATTTCGACTTGTAACTCCAATAATTAAAAGATTCAATCGGTTCGGTCAGTTTAACCATAAAAGTCTTGAACTGACTAACTTTTTAGTTCGATTTACTTTAATAACTCTTGTTGTTAAAAATTGATCAATTTATTAATTAATTGGTCAGTTTTCACAAATTAATAAGTTCTTATAAATCAAAATTAATTAATTAATTTTTATTTAATAATTTCATTTTTAATTAAATTTCAAATTCTTCAATAGGTAATAACAATCTCTTTTAATTATATTTCAAAAATTTTAATTTTATTTAATTTTTAGCCGATATTATGACGGTCTAATATCAATTGAATCTTTTAAGCCTTAAATTTCTTGTCTTAACTGTTTAACTTCATGTCCGAACATTAAAACATTGCATAATTCTATGATATATATAAATTACAGTTATTAAATTTAAAGTTTGCAGGCCAAGCCCTCAACAAAAAAAACGGGCTTTTCTATAGCCCATGTATCCAGGCCCCTCGTAGCAAAGAATTGATCAATTCAAGACTGCAAAAGAAAAAGAAATAGTAAAAAGGCTTGACACCTGTAGATTCTTCCACAACGTTCATTCATTCCTAACCTTTTTGGCTACTAATTCTTTTCTTGTTATCGTGATCATCACCCAACAAAAGCAAAACTTGAATTCTCCAAGAAACCAACAAACAAGGTTTAGGGTTGGGGGTTACGGCTAACCCTTTCCTCACAAAGATCTGATGTCCAGATTCTCCGTATTCCACTCGCTATGCACCCTAATTGCCGTGTTTTCTCTTTTTTTCTTGCCGGCAGTTGTCCGATCGGAGGGCCACGGCGCGATGATAATTGAGCAAGTAATCGAGAAGGAGAGCGGCGGCGTGTGCGCGTCAATCGCGGCCCCTGCGTCCTGCCCGGTCACTTGCTTCCGCGTGGATCCAGTCTGCGGCGTCGATGGGATCACCTATTGGTGCGGTTGTCCCGATGCCATGTGTCACGGCGCTCAAATTGCGAAATTGGGGGCTTGTGAGGTCGGAAATGGTGGTAGCGCTTCTCTTCCGGGTCAGACTCTTTTGTTGGTTCACATCGTTTGGCTCTTCCTGCTCGGCTTTTCTTTACTTTTCGGCCTATTTTGAACCAATACTACTATTTGTGTACTTGAGTTTTTTTTTTTTTTTTAATTTTTGTGTTGAGAGAAGAGAGTGAAATATTATGTACGTACATGAAACTAATTCTTTGATGAACTAATGGCATTCTGTTTCGATTTTTTCTTGTAATTATGGCGCTATCTTGTTCAATCTTCTTGCTAGTTCTTTCCTAGTCGTTGCCTGGTGTTTTTTCAACTACCATGTTGGTATCACAAGAGTTGGAATTTTACGGGCTATTGGACCGTAGCACGTGAATTAATTGTTGAATCAGATGCTACATAGAGACTATAGGAGCAGGATTTTGATTGCTTCAGAAGTTGACAACATAGAATAGGGAAAATCTTGAAGAATCCTGTCTATCTGAGGGCGTTTTTGCCACTCCTGAATGATTGTGGAGAATTTTCCAGATCCATCATCAATAACCTTGTAAAGCAATCAGGTATGCTTTCCAGGAATACGGACACCTGATGTCCATCTGCTGGACACAAATTTCAAATTGATTATGTTTCGATCGTCCTCGTACAAAGACGATCAGATCCCATTCCACGCAATCAGATTTACCAATGATCTAATGTTCCATGTATTTTTTGTGGTTGGGAGTTGATGAGAATTGCTGATCTGGATTAAGATCAAATGCAGATGCAAAATGAATCATCCTTTTGGGGAATGATGGGTGCCTTCTAGTACCACTGTTTCCCAATTTCTTTTGCCAAGAATTCCAAAGTTGTGTGATTTGTTATGGATTGCTACGCAGCCTGCATTGCATCAACGTCAATTTGAAGAACTGGCATACACCTTCCAAACGTCCTGCCACGCTATTAACTTGAATCAGTGGTATTATAAGTAGCAAAAAAGTTTCAAATGTTAAACTCATCCTGCCAGCCTTCCCAAGATCATTAATCACCTGGCCACAGCTCAAGTTATAATGAATTCACCCTCAACCGATTTAGATATAAAGAATTTGAATAGAACTTAAAGAATTTTAGCAGGACAAGCGCAAAAAAAACTGACAAAAAAACTACAAAAATTGATGTATATCTATTTTTTAGAAATGAGTCAAATTGCGGAAGGTTCTATGTTCTTTATAACTTTTTTTTTTTGTCTAGATCAGGGTATTTATCGGCAGATCTAGTGACTAATCCCTTCGCTAGTTTGTAGGTACCTCACAGGGTGGGACAACTGGCCTAAGGATTTAAGGTTGCTCTATACCCAAAGCCAAAGATCGAACTCCTGACCTTTGATGAAGGATAGATGAGTCCATTATACTCAATCACATCCCTTGGGTATGTTTTTTATACCATTACTTATTCTTCATCTGGTCTTTCCCAGCCTCCATTACACTTATTCCCCTTCGAATAAGCACTAGTCCTTGGAGGTTTGCGCCGCAACACGCAGGCTCATTAGTCATCGAGATACTGTTCCCATATCAACTCCCATTAAGCTAAATATGGAAAGTTCAGTATCTAATGCGTTGGGATAGTGTTGCTTCAAGAATATCTGAGATGTTGCCAAAGAATACCGACTTGTCATCTCTCAATGAAAAGCACGAAGAATTCACCACTAACATTGTGACCTGTGCGTTACTATTTTCGTTTAACTTTGTTTTGTTCCTGATTGAACAACGGGGAACAATTCTGTTTTGTTAGATATGCCTTGAATCTTCGACTTACTATTAAGGGATATTTTCGGTAATTTCAATATTTTGTGTTGGAGTAATATATAAACCCTATATGTATTTTTGATCGGAGCGTGACATCAAAGCCTACGATTATGTTCTCTTACTAGGCTCACGATGAAGATCTCTCAAATAAGTGGGTTCTCCAGAGCCAACAATTGGTATAAGAGATTTTGATTTTGTTTGAATATATTAATCAAGCGTAGAGATGTCATCATACAATATTAAGATTGATAAATTTACTAGGAAGAACAACTTTATTCTTCGGCGCATCAAGATGCGCGCTCAATTGAAGCAACAATCGATCTAGATACCGCTTTCAGAAAAGAAGCTAGAATCAATGGATGAGTCCATTTTTGCTGAACAAGAAGAGAAGACGCACTCAACCATTTTGCTATGTCCGGCGAATGAGATAATTTATGAAGTAGCGAATGAAGATACTGTAGTAGGTCTATGGACGATGTTGGAAAGCCTATAAATGACGAAATCCTTAGCTAATAAGTTGTTATTGAAGCAACGTTTGTTTGGTCTTCGTATGAAGGAAAGCATGCCTATGAAAGAATATTTGGAAGAATTAAACTCTATTTTAATGGATCTTCAAAACGTAGATGTTAAAATAGATGACAAAGACATTGCCCTAATTTTGTTAGTCTCTCTGCCTCCGTCATATGGAAATTTTGTGAATTCTTTTGTTGTTGGAAAATGGTTGGGTCGGCTATACTAGGGCCCAAGACCAGGTCCACGTATCCACGGCCCATTTACAAGTAGTAACCTCCCACTTATATACAATGACCTAAACCTAACAGGTATTTACTATATAAGTTGATTATCTCCTCACGACGCAAGTACGAGACAAAAAACCCTACTTCTCTCTGTTTTCATCGACCGAAATCTATACAAAAATATTGACTTGAGCGTCGGAGGGGCTCACCGGGGACCAACCCCCGGTGTGCTTTTTATTGTTTTGCAGGTATACAGCAGCTCGGAATTCCCGAAATTATGGAACAGAACATGGATGCTCCAGATCAGCAAAATCCGGCTGAACCAGAAAAGATAATATCACTTTAGAAGAAGTTAGGTCCAGTCTTCATACCCTAGAGCTTAGGCATAAGGCATTTGGAAATATTGGAGAAAGTTCTGCAGCTGGATTGGTGGCTGCAAATTCTGAAAAATTGTTAGGATGTCCTAAGAAGAGAATAGGAAAGTGGAAAGGCAAAAGAATGTTTGAGTCTAAGTCTCGATATTTGACTGTAAATCCACAAGATATCTGTAATTACTGCAAAGAATCAGGTCATTGGAAGAATGAATGTCTAAAGAAGAATAAAGCAAAAACTCAAAATGCTATTGTTGCTTAAGATGATTATGCGTTAGAAGAAAATATGGTTCTTTTAGTGACTGATCGATCAGATTTAGAGAATAATTGGTTTCTAGATTTAGGGTGCTCTCATCATACATGCCCACATCGAAATTGGTTGACAACCTATGAGGAAAAGAATGGTGGAAGCGTCTTAATAGAAACCACACATATTGCAAGGTAATAGGCATTGGTTCAATCAAGATCAAATTGCATGACGGTCCAATTAGAACTTTAGATGATATTTGACATGTGCCAGAATTAAAAAAGAACTTGATTTCTTTGGGAGTTTTGGACTCGAAAGGTTTCAAGTATCGTTGTGAAGGTGGAGTACTTTGAATTACCAAAGGTGCAGTGGTAGTAATGAAGGGAGTCAAATAAGGTACCTTGTATATTTTGCAGGGAACACTAGTTATAGGTTCAACTGCAATAGCTTCTCCTTCAGAGCAGTCAGAATCAAATCAGACTAAGTTGTGACATATGCGACTGAGGCACATGAGTAAAAAGGGAGTGACTATTCTATGCAAACGAGGCCTACTTGGGGGATACACGACATCTAATTTTGAATTATATGAGCACTATGTTTTCCGAAAACAATGCTGAGTTTATTTTAAGAAGGTTGTGCATTAGACAAAGGTAACGTTAGATTACATTAACGCTGATTGTTGGGGTCCTTCTTGCGTTTCATCTTTAGGTGGACTGAGATATTTTTTTATCTGTGATTGATGACTACTCCAGGATGACATGGGTATTCATGATGAAACATAAAAGTGAGGTTTTCAAAACTTTCAAGTAATGGAAGATTCTAGTAGAGAATCAGATAGAGAAAAGGATAAAACGTCTTTGCATAGATAATGACTTAGAGTTTTGTTCATGTGAATTTGATGAATTCTGCAAGGATGAAGGAATTGCTAGACATCACATAATTAGAGACACTCTGCAATAAATGGAGTAGTAGAAAAGATGAACAGAATATTATTAGAGAGAGCTTGATGCATGCTCTTTAATGCTGGATGGACAAGAAAGTTTTAGGTTGAGGCTATTAACACTGCTTGTTACCTGGTGAATCGTTCTCTAGCAACTGCTATAGACTACAAAACCCCTTTAGAGGTATGGTCTGAAAAACCTACCGATTATTCTATTTTGAAAGGTTTTGGTTATCCTGCTTACTATCATTTTAGTGAAGGTAAGTTAGAACCGAGTTCAAAGAAGGGAATATTTATGGGTTATGGCATTGGAGTAAAAGGTTACAGAATTTGGTCTCCATCTGAGTGTATAGTTATTATGAGTGGAAATGTAATTTTTGATGAAAATTATATGCTTTACTCGGTTGCTGAGTATGTAATTTTTGATGAAAATTATATGCTTTACCCGGTTGCTGAGTCTATTGTTTCAAAAAAAGCAGATGATGTTGATAAGTAAGTGGAGTTTGAAGCAACTCCAAGTAATAGTCATTCACAAGGTTCATCACCTACTAAACGGATTGAAGAACATTCCTATGCTGAATCAGAAACAGAGCATAAACAAGAACAAGAATGACCATATAACATTGCTACTGATCGTCCCTATAGGCAGATACAAAGCACGTCTAGTTGTTAAAGGGTATAGTCAGAAAGAAGGAGTTGATTACAATGAATTTTTCTCTCCAATGGTCAAACACACTTCGATTTGAGTACAACTTGCCTTAGTAGCATATCAGGACTTGGAGTTAAAGCAACTTAATGTGAAAACAACTTTCTTGCATGGAGAGCTTGAAGAAGAAATTTTATGAGCTAGCCAGGAAGATCATGGATGTCGGCTTCAGAAATCTCTATATGGATTGAAACAATCTCCAAGACAATTGTACAAGAGGTTTGATAATTTTATGACAAATCATGACCACAACAGAAGTCCATGTGATGTTGTGTGTATCATAACAAGCTCAGTGACGGTTCATACATTTACTTGGTATTGTATGTAGATAATATGCTCATTGTGGCTCAGAACATGTCAGATATTTGGAAGCTAAAACAACTTCTTGGTGTAGAATTTGATACGAAAGATCTTGGTACAACTCGGAAAATTTTGGGAATGGAGATTTACAGGGATCGAAAGCAACGGAAGCTTTCTTGTCACAAAAGAGCTACATTCAGAAAATTTATCTAAATTTAGGATGAGTACAACAAAGCCTTTAAATACTCCTTCAGTGGTAAATATTCATCTCTCTATAGATTTTGCACCATAATCCGAAGCAGAGTTAGAGTATATGGCTGGTGTACAATATGCTAGTGCAGTGGGAAGTCTGAAGTCTGAAGTATGCTATGATATGTACTAAGCTCGATATTACACACGTGGTTAGTGTTGTGAGTAAATATATGAGTCAACCTACGAAAGAGCATTGGCAGGAAGGGAAGCGCATATTCTGATATCTAAGAGGAACAACTGATGTTGGTCTCATATATGGAGCTGATACAGATTGTATAGTTGTTGGTTATTCAGATCCTGATTATGTTGTACATTTGGATGGTAGAAGATCTATGATTGGCTTTCACATTGCATGGTTCTGTCGTTAGTTGGAAGGCTACTTTGCAACTTTCGATTGCCTTATCTACTACAGAAGCATAATATATGGCTTTGACAGAAGCAACTAAAGAAGGCATTTGGTTGAAGGGCTTAGTTAACGATCTTGGGCTATATCAGGACCAAGCTATAGTGTTTTGTGACAGTTTAAGTGCTATATGTTTAGCTAAAGATCAAGTGCATGCGCATCATGATCGGACCAAGCACATTAATGTTAGATATCACTTCATTCATTCAGAAAAGAGAATCAAGGTGAAGAAGGTTGGTACTGAACATAATCTGGCAGATATGTTCACCAACTAGTTCCTAACATCAAATTCAAATAGTCCCAAGATGGGCAGGCAATGGTAGAGTTTGAGAAGTAATTTTTTGGATATGGGAGAAGATTCAATACAAGGTGGAGATTTGTTAAATATGCCTTGAATCTTCAAATTATTATTCAAGGGTATTTTCGGTTCTTTCAGTATTTTGTATTGGAGTACTATATAAACTCCATCTGTTTTTGAGTTGGAGCGTAGTGTCAAGGCTCATGAGTATATTCCCTCAGTAAGCTCATGATGAAGATCTCCCAAGTAAGTAGGCTTCCAAGAGCCAACATGTTCGAGGGCTTTCCCAATTGTCCTCATGCCTAGACCGCTAAAAATCTATGCAGGCTCCCCACAGAGTAAAGTTTACTCCTGTAGAAAGAAAAGAACTTACTCCAACCTCAAAAAAGGGTTACAGGGTTTGCAGTAACTAGCATCTGATTGCTTCCTATTTAGAATTGTTTTCATTTAGATTTGACATGTTGTTCTTACATTCACTTCTAAATTAAGAAATTGGTCAAATCTGTTGTTTAAAGAAGTACTGGATGCTATGCAGATGCTCGAGTCATATCTGCCTACTACTTTGAGAAGATGCTTCTTGCTTCCTTCATATATTTTTGGAGGATGGAAACAGAAGGAGAAGGCTTGAGAAGCATTAGGTCACTTTAACTTTCATAGGGTCATTACCCTAATTGAGGGCTAAAAAACTCATGGTGAATATCTGAGTGAGGTATACAAGCACTAGCTTAGCATTTGATTCTGCAACTCCTGAAAAAGTTCCGGAAAAAAGTAGCAGAAGGAACAAATTTGATAATATAATATAGTAAGTTGATTGCCTAAAGTGATGATGTAACATGGGTATTTGATCTTGGTTTTCTACCATTTGCTGGGCGTTTAGTCTATATATAGAATCAAATCAAGGTGGTTCAAGCAAGAGTCTAATACCTCTACTGCGCTCTATCTGATATAGTCAACATGGGTAGCAATAACCTAATGAGGCCTGTTCTTGCTATGGTAGCTATTACTTTTGGATTTTCGATTCTGAACGTGCTTACCAAGAAAGTTCTTGATGAAGGATTTAACCATATGGTTTTTGTCACATATCGACAATCGATTGCTGCCATTTTCTTGGCTCCAGTAGCCTATTACTGGGAAAGGTAACAACTACTGACCTATGATCCAATAGCCTACGAGTTTCTTCATTTTCGTTCATTTCTAAGCTCTCCATAGTTTAGAAGTACTCTGGACCGGTTAATATTTGTTTAGCAGTTCTCAGCTTTACTTGGCCAATTATTTGATATTTCTTGCAGGAAAAGCAGGCCCAAGCTCACAGTTTGCATCTTATGCCAACTTTTCTTCAGTGCTTTAGCAGGGTCAGTTGATGAATTACGCTATTTCAGTAACGAACAATTGCAGTACTGTCCTGTCAAAACCTGTGAGAAGTAATTTGTTTTCCAGGTTAACACTTACATTTTACCTCTTCCTTCTGGGACTCAAGTACACCTCTGCTACGTTCTCATGTGCATTCCTCAACATGGTTCCTGTAATTACCTTCTTATTAGCACTGCCAGTTGGGTAAGATTATATGCCAAAAACTATTGTTTCCCGTCATCAAAATATTCGTTTTAGCGTATTGAAGACATATATCATTTTCTATACCACTTTTTAAGTCAGGAAACACTGAACATGAAAAGCAAAACTGGAAGAGCAAAAGTGTTAGGTGCTCTTATATGCATGAGTGGAGCTATCTTGCTGATCCTTTACAAAGGATTCCCTCTAACCAATCCACATTCACGACCCAACACTATGACTGTAAAGAAGGGGACACAGAGATGGATCGCTGGCTCTATGCTTTTAATGGCAGGCAGCACTACATGGGCTTCATGGTTCCTAATGCAAGCCAAAATTGGCAAGAGCTATCCCTGTCAATATTCTAGTACTGCAATTTTGTCTTTCTTCAGCGCATTTCAGTCTGCCTTTGTAACTTTGATCATGAGAAGGGACGTTGGTATGTGGATTCTGAAAGACAAGTTAGAGATTTTAACCATCACTTATACTGTATGTAATCTCAACTCTGTTAACATGTGATTTGTTCTTGAAATGAATGTTCCCATGGCCTTGGTTTAGCTTTTGGAATCAATCAGAAGTCCTGAAATGTTCCTATTTTGTGTAACATCGACAACAGGGCGTGGTGGGTTCGGGCTTGTCCTATGTGGTTATGTCATGGTGTGTAAAGCAAAAGGGTCCGGTGTTCACATCTGCATTCACTCCATTGACACAGATATTTGTCGCAGTGTTGGACTACTCTTTCCTGCATGAACAATTATACCTTGGAAGGTTGTGTCCTTTCATAAGTTCAGTCCTGTATAAGATCCTGACTGAGTTTCAGACTACTGAGGTCTACTACTACTAGAGACGGTAAAATGCGTCCCTAACATCTTTTGTTTTGTGTGAACAGTGTTCTGGGGTCAATCCTAGTCATATTTGGACTGTATATTCTCCTTTGGGGAAAGAGCATTGAAGCTGAGGAATGCCCGCTGAAGGAAGCTGTAGTTGTGAAGCAAGATGAACATGGCAACGCAGAGTTTCAATTATCACTAACCATGAACTCCACGAGCCATTAGAACCGTTTTGGGAACTGGTCAACCGATTCTATCATGAAAAGAAAAGATGAAGCACTACTGATGCTTTCAGTCTACCACTGATTTGGAGCATATTCTAAGCGTTTGTTTTTGTGTAGTGGCAGTGTTGTTTACAGAACGCACCTTAAAAAGGGTTTGATTATATAATGCTGATAAGGAAGAAGAAGCATTCTTCTTAATGGAGTTTCTTTATTTTCGGGTCACTAGAGTGCTCTCTATAACTGTTTGACTTCTATTATTTTTTCCCCACAAAACAATTCAAATTTCAGTTACCTTTTAATTCAATCTACTCCCTTTGACCTAAAGTCTCTAATTCCTTTGTCTAAAACCATATGGATGAGTTTATAATCCTTTTTTATAATGTGACTCATAATAATCTGAAGCAACGGAGCATAGGATAACCTATGCTATCTATAATACGTGGATGATATCATCATATCTATAAAAAACCACTGTGATTCTGAAGCGGTCTACCTTGGTTTTCAATAGTTATTAAAAAGTGATTTGAAATAACTTCAGCTTGAGGCAACTTCTCTAAACATGATCAAAATCTAAGGAAAGCCTTCCCCTCCCTTCTTTATTTATAGTAGTTCTATGCCTTCCCAAGCTTGAAATAATTCAACTGTACCCTCTTCTTGGATATGTCCTTTAGCTAAACACACTCGTTTACCATTTAATCATAGTGTTACTAAATCTATTGCTTGTTTTGATTTAATTCATGTTAATGTTTGTGGACCATACAATACTCCTTCTATTACTGGTGCACGTTATTTCTTAACTATTGTAGATGATTATTCTCACGTTACATAGGTATATTTAATGCAACAAAAATCTCAGACTTGTTGTTACGTTCAAAAATTTTTCACTATGATTAAAAAATAATTCAATGTTTCTATTAGACAAATTAACACTAAGAACAATTCAAAATTTTTTAATCACATTAGCTATGATTTTTTTTTACCTCTATTGGTCTTATAAATCAATATAGTTATACCTATACACCTCAGTAAAACAATGTAGTTAAGCGCAAGCATCATCATTTACTCAATGTTGCTCGTACACTTTATTTTCAAGCAAATTTACCTTTAAAATTTTAGGGTGAATACATCCTTACTGCAACTTATTTAATCAATCGACATCCACCTATGGTGCTCAATAGTAAAACTCCTTTCGAATTATTGTTTAACAAATTGCCTGCTTATATGCATTTACGCATTTTTGGTTGTTTATGCTTCGAACGTAATACTCAAATCCAACATAAATTTGATAAACGTGCTCATCTTGGCATTTTTATTAGATACCCCTATGCTCAAAAGGGCTACAAAAGTTTTGATGTTCAAACTCAAAAGATTTATGTTAGACATGATGTCACCTTCCATGAAAGAGTTTTTCCTTGCAAATCATTGGATGTAGGCACTCTCTTGCCTACAATATCATCTTTACCTTTAGCAAAACCTATTAATGATCTTAGTATACCCACCAATAATAATTAAACAACCACATCCACAAGACCACCTCAAGACCATACTCGTATCACCCCCATTATAACACCTAAAAACATACCTCACATTGACGCCCTTACTCTTGAAACAACCCATATCGGTTATTCTTTATGTTGTTCCTCTCAAGAAACTCACCCACCAAACAAAATTTAAAGACTACCATTGTTATAATTTTCAAAACCCTTCATCCATAGGTACAATATTCCCTTTACATAATTTTTTATCGTATGCCAAATTTTATAATGCACATTTTTCATTTCTCAGTTATTTATCTTCTGTTGTAGGGCCTATTGCCTTTTCACAAGCTGTGTAGGTTCCAGAATGGAGAGATGCAATGAACGTTGGACTTGATGCACTGGAAAATGCTAACACTTGGTTTCTTGTTCCCTTACCATCTCATCAAAAACCCATCGACTGCAAATGGGTCTATAAGATAAAGCAACAGTCTGATGGAAGCACTGAATGCTATAAAGCATGATTAGTTGCAAAAGGGTACACCTAAACTTGTGGCATCAATTACCACAAAACTTTTGCCCTATTGCCAAATCAGTAAATGTTCGAAGCTTGTTAGTCGGTGCTACCATCAAGAATTGACCATTACATCAATTTGACGTACAAATTGTCTTTTTACATGATGCCTTTTGTATGTATGCTCTTACCACCCGACCATCCTCGAAAGGAAGAGAAAGATCTAGTTTATAAACTCAATAAATCCCTCTATGGCTTAAAGCAAGCATCTCGTAATCGGTTTGAAAATTTCTCTTTTGCATTATTATCTACTGGCTTTATCCAATCTCATGCTGATCATTCCCTTTTTATCTTATAAAATGGTTCTTAATGTGCTTTTATTTTAGTCTATATTAATGATAGTGTGATTACAGGTAATCATTATAATGATATTCTTAATGTTAAGAATTTCCTTTTTAGCAAGTTCCGTGTCAAAGATTTAGGACCTTTCAAGTATTTCCTTGGCATTAAAGTCGACCACTCATGTGAAGG
The DNA here is from genome assembly GCA_027576455.1 of Erythroxylum roigii. Lineage (NCBI taxonomy): Eukaryota > Viridiplantae > Streptophyta > Magnoliopsida > Malpighiales > Erythroxylaceae > Erythroxylum > Erythroxylum roigii. Next base: position 18,297,524 of record JANZXV010000009.1, read on the forward strand.
AATTTATCTAAGCCAACGAACATAAGTGTTAGACCTACTTTATGACGCTAGTCTTATTGGTTCTCGTATAGCTAAAACTCCTATGGAGTAATACCTCAAACTTGATAACAACAAAGTGCCTTGCTTCCTAATCCTTCTCTCTATCGACGACTTATTGATCGACTCATTTATTTCACTATTACAAGGCCATACATTACTTTCACTGTCAATATTATAAGTTAATTCATGCACTAACCTCACAAGCCTCACCTTAACATTGCTCATCAATTATTGTGATATATGAAGAAAAGCCCAGGCTAAAGGATTTTATTGTCATCCAAAAGTTCATTACAACTATTAGCTTATAGTTATTCAGATTGGGTTGGTTGTCCAATGACGAGGCATTCCACTTTAGGCTTTTGTATTTTTCTCAGGTTTAGTATGATCTTATGGAGAAGTAAAAAAGCAATCTACTATTTTTCACTCCTCTGTTGAAGCCGAATGTCGCTCTATGGTTATGACCACTCGTGAAATTGTATGACTTACACATTGCTTCAAGATCTTGGTCTTACTTCCCTTACTCGTAATATTCTTTACTGTGATAACCAAGCTGCTCGCCACATCACTACCAACCTCGTATTCCACAAATGGACAAAAAAATTTGAAATGGATTACCACATCATTCATGAGAAACTTCAACAAAGGATCATTCAACTTCATCCTATCTTAACTCATGATCAAGTTGCCGATATTCTTACTAATCCTTAACAAAGATTAGTTTCCCAAATTATAGCTCAAGCTGGACATTTTAAATCTAGAAGATCTAACTTGAGGAGGAGTATTAGTTGTATATATAGCTATACATATCCTACATATATTTTGATATGTAATATATTTGACTAGCTTATTCTTTCCTTGTTCATAGCACAATTTCAGGCTTAGATTTAGCTGTTACCATTGCAACAAGTTGTGTATATATATGGGTTTTGTGAATAAGAAAAGTAGAATAACCTTTCCCACTTTATTACTTTATCACTACGTCTTATACATGCATCAATTTGGATTTCTAATGGGCACCCTTTGAAATCTTCATGGCTTATCAGTCTTCTACGGCGTTTAGTCTGAGGTTCAAATCAAGGTAGTTAAAGCAAGAATCTAATACCTAAGTAGCACTTTATCTGGTATAATCTGTTAGGTTTTAGAACCAGAAATTAACCAAAAAAACATAGTAAAAAAGAGGTAGATGATATTATGAATATTTAGGCTTTATTTCTGTCATTTTAATACTTATATTAAAAAATGAAAATAGATATGCCTATATATATAGGCTTACAAGCAAAAAAATTTATAAGATAAATACGTAACAACCTAAGCCTACAATCCCATTAACATAAACTATTTTGACCAAATAAACTAAAGAAATAACAAACTCAAAAAAATAGGACCATATTTTTAACAACTTTGAATTATTCTCCAACATTCCCTCTTGATTCAAAGTTATAAGACTTCTTGCACCTGATGATGTACTTCCCATCACCTTTCAATGGTTGGAGCACTTCTCTCCAAAATCTTCTTCTTACAGCACTTTTCACCAATATTAAAACAAAATTTCTTCTTCTTCAGTAATATGTGCCAAATTGACACTTTCTTCAATCTTATTTTTACGATTCCTTTATATATGCCCAAACTTCTTACACTTGAAACATTAAGGATTTTTCTTGTGCCAACAATTGTGTAATGTCCCATATTAGGGGTTAGAATATTGAGAAATTTCAATGCATAGTATGCTTTGCATAATTGAGTTTTTTGCTTATTTGTGCATATGCATTTTTTTGGACTCATACAAATAATTGTATATGCATTCATGACATATTCCGGGTAAATGGATTTATAAAATGCGAATAAGTTGTGGAAAATTTATTCGGAGATTATTAGTATTATTTCAGAATTTTTGGTAAATTTTAGAAAAAAAATTAAAATTTGGACCAATCCTAGTGTGACATGTGGACTGATTAAAGATTGACATGTGACGTCATTCATTATGTGACAAATGGCTTGACATGTTGGAGACATATGGTAGCTTGCATGAAGGACAAATGGCTCACATGCATAGAGCCATATGTCAAGTTGACAGTAACATACGTAATCATGTGTTTTGGTAAGGCACGTTATTGTAGCTCTCTATTTTTCTTCGAATTGTTTGGTCCTTCACCGAGACCATTGCTCACCAAACTCTCTTCATGTTGTAACACCGAAATTATAGTTGTGATTATGTGCAATTGAGACACTGTCACTGCCCAAAGACTTTGCTGAATCAAGTAAGTTGTGTTTAAGTTTGTTTTTGGATGTTGTGTAAATGATGTTTGATGGCTAGAAATGAGCACATGCATGAGAAGTTTCAGTAATATAGCTTCGATAATGCCCAGGATGTTTAATATAAATTTGGTATGACTTCGGAAATATGCAGATTATGTATTTGGGATTGGGAAAATGGAAAATACAGTAGAGAGAGAAAGTTGAACAGGATTTCACATGCATGCATCGATTTTTAGTGTTTAAATATAGAAGTGGTTTGTTTGAGTTGTGATGAGCTGAAATGGAAGTAGAAGAATTGGTTTAAGTGTGATATGTGTTCATTGAATAAGATTGAAGTGTAAAATATGGGAAGTTTGAAGATGACGAACTTGAAATATTTCATTTATGTAAAAGTTCACTGCGGCCAACTCTCCTTAGTTCGTCGCGGCCAACTTGAAGGATTTGGCTATGATTACTTTCGGTAAAGTTTGTCATGGCCAACTCTAGGTTTCTTCGCGGCGAACTTACGAGAGTTTTGCAAAAATTCCTCTTTGGAGGAGTTCGCTGCGGCAAACTTCTGACTTCGTCGCGACGAACCTTTCTCTACACTAAATATGCTTTTGTATTTTAAGGATAACTTTCTCTGTAGTTATTCGAATGGAGTGATTTTTAATTTTGAGTAAACTAGAGACCTAGGACTACAAATTGTATGAAGGAATTGAGTTCTAATTATGCCTTTAAGAATTTCAAAATCTGATTCGAAGTTGAGATAAGAATTCCGATGAAGATCAAGAAGAGCCTGAATTCTTTTGAGTATAACTTTCAGTATAATAAACCAAATTGGAAGAACTTAGTATCATTAGAAACCTAAGACAAAGAGGGAAAACTTTCTAGAAGGAAGTATTACTTTATTATCTCAACTATGTGATGAGAATAATTGAGCAAAGTGGACCCGAAAGTTGATTGTGGAATAAATCTAGATTGAGGAATTGAATACGGTTTCACATGATCGATAATGTGACAAGATTTAGGATAAGAAACTCGGAATTTGGTTATGAACATGCATCATACATATTCAGTATACATGAGTGTGCATAATTGAATTCATAATTGTGCACAATAGTAATATATGTTTGTATTGTATGTTTTAGAGGAACCCTTAGAGCGACCAATTCCAGATATTGCCGGGACTTCGAGGTAATAAGCAATAAGGAAGCTTTTGTAAGTAATTTAGATGGTAAATTTTGTAAGCAAGTTTTGATAATTTTGCTTTGACTGTTTTGTTTGCTATTGATTTGGAACATTAAATAATTTGCAAAGCGGTAAGTATATGATATGCTTGAATACATGGTATGAAACATTGATTGACATGTCTGTTGAATTTCAGACATTTCTGTTTTTGAATCTATTAAGTCCTAGTTATGAGTGGCATGCCTAGAAGGGTCTGCAGCTGCTTCTGTGACACTTCGGTGTCTTCTGTTATTGACACTTTGGTGTCGAAGTCCCGTTACCCGCTTCTGTAAATAAATTTAGCAGTCTTCTGATTTTGTGTATATCTGTTTGATTTGATATAAGCTAAATTATGTTCTTATTCTTAAAGTTATTGGTGGTCAGGTTAAAGCTGAGCACCAGGTTCCAATTGGTTTGTTACATCCTATTTCTATTCCTAAGTGGAAATGAGATAACATTACCATGGACTTTATCATTGGACTTCCTCTCACCCAAAGGAAGCTTGATGTGGTATGGGCAATTGTAGATAAGTTTACCAAATCTGCTCATTTTCTATCTGTTCGCCTTGACTATTCTTTGGATAGGCTTGTAAATTTGTATGATAATGAAATAGTGAGATTGCATGGAGTACCATTGTCTATCATTTCTGATCGTGATCCTCTATTTATTTCTAAATTATGGAAAAGTTTACAGAAGGCTCTGAGAACTCAGGTTAAGTTTAGTACTGCCTTCCATCCCCAGACAGATAGACAATTTGAACGAGTTATACAGATATTAGAAGATATGTTGCGGAGTTGTGTGTTGGAATTTTCTGGGAGTTAGGATAATTATTTGAGTTTGATGGAGTTTGCTTACAATAACAGTTATCAAACGAGTATTGGCATGGCGCTTTATGAAGCATTGTATGGTAGGAAGTGTAGAACTCCAGTATATTGGATTGAGTTGAGTGAAAACAAGATGATCAGACCAGAAATTGTGAAAGATACTAAAGAAAAGATTCAGATTATTCAACAAAGGTTGAAAGCTGCCTGTGATAGGCAGAAGTCTTATGCTAACCTAAAAAGGAGAGATATTAAGTATCAGGTAGGCGATAAGGTATTCTTGAAAGTGTCACTATGGAAACACATACTTCGGTTTAGAAAGAAGGGTAAGCTTAGTCCACGATTCATTGGTCCTTATGAAATTCTAAAAAGAATTGGACCAGTAGCTTATTAGTTGGGTCTGCCTGAAGAATTGGCCAGGCTACATAATGTGTTTCATGTTTCGATGCTTCACACAAGATTCTTGTGTAGGAAATTCAAGTGTAACCAGATGGGTCTTATAAAGAAGGGTCAGTTTCGATATTAGCCAGAGAAGTTAAACAGCTTATGAACAAGTTAGTGCCTTTGATAAAAGTACTCTAGTAACATCATGGATTTGAGGAAGCAACATGAGAATTGGAAGAAACCATGAAAGCTCAGTATCCGCAACTATTCAGATCAGGCAAAATTTCGAGGACGAAATTTCTTAAAGAGAGAATAATTGTAAAGGCCCATACTAGGGGTTAAAATATTGAGAAATTTCAATGCATAGTATACTTTGCATAGTTGAGTTTTTTGCTTATTTGTGCATATGCATCTTTTTAAACTCATACAAATAATTGTACATGTATTCATGACATATTCTGGGTAAAATGGATTTATAAAACACGAATAAGTTGTGGAAAATTATTTGGAGACTATTAGTATTATTTCAAAATTTTTGGTGAATTTTAGGAAAAATATTGAAATTTGGACCAATCCTAGTGTGACATGTAAACTGATTAAAGATTGACATGTGGCGTCATTCATTTTGTGACAAATGGCTTGACATGTTGGAGACATGTGGTAGCTTGCATGAAGGACAAATGGCTCACATGCATAAAGCCACGTGTCAAGTTGACAATAACACACGTAATCATTTGTTTTGGTAAGGCATGTTATTGTAGCTCTCTGTTTTTCTTTGAATTGTTTGGTCCTTCACCGAGGGCATTGCCCACCAAACTCTCTTCATGTTGTAACACCGAAATTATAGTTGTGATTATGTGCAATTGAGACATTGTCACTGCCCAAAGACTTTACTGAATCAAGTAAGTTATGTTTAAGTTTGTTTTTGGATGTTGTGTAAATGATGTTTGATGGCTGGAAATGAGCACATGCATGAGAAGTTTCAGCAGTATAGCTTCGATAATGCCCAGGATGTTTAATATAAACTTGGTATGACTTCGGAAATATGCAGATTATGTATTTGGGATTGGGAGAATGGAAAATACAGTAGAGAGAGAAAGTTGAACAGGATTTCACGTGCATGCATCATTTTTTAGTGTTTAAATATAGATGTGATTTGTTTGAGTTGTGATTAGCTGAAATGGAAGTAGAAGAATTGGTTTAAGTGTGATATGTGTTTATTGAATAAGATTGAAGTGTAAAATCTGGGAAGTTTGAAGATGACGAACTTGAAAGATTTCATTTATGTGAAAGTTCACCATTGCCAACTTGAAGAATTTGGCTAGGATTCCTTTTGTATAAAGTATGTCGCAGCCAACTCTAGGTTTCTCCACGGCGAACTTACCAGAGTTTTGCGAAAATTTTTCTCTGGAGGAGTTCGCTGCGGCGAACTTCTGACTTCGCCACGACGAACTTTTCTCTGCACTAAACATGCTTCTGCATTTTAAGCATAACTTTCTCTATAGTTATCTGAATGGAGTGATATTTGATTTGGAGTAAACTAGAGACATAGGGCTACAAATTGTCTGAAGAAATAAAGTTCTAATTCTACATCTAAGGATTTCAGAATCTAATTTGAAGTTGAGATAAGAATTTTGATGAAGCTCAAGAACAACCTGAAATCTTTTGAGCATAACTTTCAGTATACTAAACCAAATTGGATGAACTTGGTATCATTGGAAACCTAAGACAAAGAGAAAAAACATTCTAGAAGGAAGTATTACTTAATTACCTCAACTACCTGATGAGAATAATTAAGCAAAGTGGACCCGAAATTTGATTGTGAAATAAATCTGGATTGAGGAATTGAGTACGGTTTCACATGATCGATAATGTGACAAGATTTAGGATAAGAAACTCAGAATTTGTCATGAACATGCGTCATACATATTCAGTATACATAAGTGTGCATAATTGAATTCATAATTGTGCACAATAGTAATATATGTTTGTATTGTATGTTTTAGAGGAACCTTTAGAGCAAACGATTCCAGATAATGTCGGGACTTCAAGGTAATATGTTGGGCCCCGAATCTTTCTTGGAAGTTAGGACTATTAAATGAGAAGTTGTTCATGATTATTCAGGTATAAAGAAAAGAGAATTCATGAAATTGAAATGAAATGGAAGATATGGTTTAAATACAAGATGGATTATATGTGAAATATTGGGAGTTAAAAGCTGGAAAGTGCAGTTGAAAAATGCTCATGGAGCATGCTTCGATATTTTGGCTATAACTTGATCTCTAGTTATCCAAATGAGATGATTTTTTATTTGGATTAAACTAGAGAGATAAGGCTACAAATTGATGAAATTGAGTTTTAATTTAATCTCTAAGAGTATCAATTTTTGGATGGAAGTCAAGTGCAGGATAATGTTTCAGTATAAGAACAAATTGAAATGTTTGGTGTATAAATTTTAGAATATGGAACCAAATTGAATGATTTTGGATATCATTAGAAAATTAAGACAATGAGGATCATTTTTCTAGAAAGACATTTTATCAAATTCCTTCAACTCAACTTAACTTCCGGCTCAAGCTACACCTTACAAACGATTTATTTTCTAGCACAAATCCTACCTCTTAAGTGATTCTTCTCTAATCACTCAGCTCACAATAATAACAATGATAGAAATGAAGTAGTAAATCTCAGTACAGCTGAATACAATTAGAATATGCTAAGAGCAAATTGAGAGCGATGTGAAGCTAATTTCGAACTATAGTAAGTATGCTTCGCTTTGGACTTGTGTAATCAATCCTTTAAAGTTTCGTACTTTATTTGCAGGCTTCAAGACATTTTTAGATGTTGTAGAACTCTCCTAGCCGTTGTAGAACGCTCCTATCCATTATAGAAGATTTTCTCCCGCTTGAAATCAATTGACACAGTCAAATTATGTTCAACTGCTACTGATAGTCGGCTAGTCGGTGTGTAATAGTCAACTAGTACATTATAGTCAACTTGTCTTCAAGAATTAATTGACTAGCACTAACGTTTTTCATGAAACTTTCAGCTTCGCTCTTCGAATAGTCGACTGATATGATGATAGTCGACTAGTCCATTTAATCAACTGACAGGCCTGATTGTTAATAGTCGACTTGCAACATGATGGTCGACTTGTCCCAAGCTCCAACTGATAGATCTCACAGAATCTACAATCTTTGATTGTTGAGATGCTTATTTGAATTCTTCATATAAGATCTTCTCATGAAATACACGTTGTTTAACTCTGATACTCATTATTGCAATCTTGACTTTCACAAATCCAAATACCTGAAATTATTTCTTAATCAATTCTTTAAGTTTTATTATTATCAAAACATAGAAGGATTTAATTTGTCAACCTCCATTGGTCCAACAGATGAGGGAGCCTAAGATATTTGAGTTTAGAATAATTGTTAGTTACTACTGAGGGGGAGCCTGAGCATATGTAAAAGGTTGCATGTTGTCTTGAAAATATCTCTGGCTCGCAACTATGAAGGAATATATGAACTCTCCAAAGAAGAATGATATATATGAGTTTGTGTAGCTTCCAAAAGATAAAAAGACATTGAAGAATAAATGGGTGTTTAAGATAAAGAAAGATGGTAACAAGCTAGTGAAGGATAAGGCAAGGCTAATGGTAAAAGGGTTTAGTCAAAAGAAGGATATAGATTTTGGTGAAATCTTCTCACCAATGCTCATGATGACCCTAATTCGAATAGTTTTAGATTTTGATTGCCTGTTTGGATCTTGAACTTGAACATTTGAATATTAATACGACCTTCTTGTACGGTGGAAGAGATATACATGGAGTAGTCATTAGGGTTTCAAACCTAAAGGCGAGGAGAATATGGTCTACAAGTTGCAGAAAAGCTTATACGGATTGAAACAAACTCTAAGGTAGTGATATTGGAAGTTTGATTCCATTATGACAGATCGTGATTACAAGTAAACTGATGTCAACGCTTGTGTGTGTTTTTTAAGAAGTTCATAAGTGAGAACTTCATCATTCTTATTCTATATGTAGATTATATGTTGATTGTAGGTTAAGATGTTGGAAGAATCTAAAAGTTGAAGAAGGATATGTCTAAATCTTTTGATATGAAAGACTTGTGACTTGTAAAGTAGATTTTAGGCATGGAGATAACCAGGATACCAAGAGTAGGAGATTGTGGTTGTCACAGGAAAGGTGTATTGAAAGGGTGCTATAAAGTTTCAATATAAAGCATACAAAGCCAGTTAGCATACTATTGGCACCTCATTTGAAGCTGAGTAAGCATGCATCTTTCTCAATTAAAAAGGAGAAAGATGGTATAACGTGCATACACGGAATTAAAGCATTGAAAAGTTCAGATTCAAAGAAACAAGAAGAGGGTAGATTCGAATTAACTAAAATTAAATCCGATACACAGGATTTCAAATTTACCTACTAGACCTCATGAAGAACTTGTCTCGAGCAACCTAGATAACTGGTAAAGAACAAACCAAGAAAGTTGTTCAGGACCAAAATCACGCCACAATCTGATTCAGTTGATAAATGATGTTTAATTCCTAAGTTGAAAAGAACAAGAGGGGTTTCTCCTCTCAATATGGCCGACGACATATAATAAAATAATCTGATCAAAAGTTGTCTTTCCCTAACCCTAAAGAGGGTGTTTATACCTAGGTCAAATAATAAAAAACTTAGGCTAGATAATACATAGAAGCCCAAAATAAATATAACTTAAAACAAGTGCAAAATAGAATAATAAAAACACGCCTAGGCCTAGTCCAACACGCTTCCAAGTTTGATCGTAGACGATCCTCTCCTCTTGGGCTCAAGTGATGATGTGCAACCCAATACAATGGTCTTCAAGTCCCAAGTGAGTCTAATCCAAGGATTTGAGATAAATGAATCAATTTGGGCTGTGATTCAGATAGCTCTCCTCCAATAGGCTTGATGCACTCCATCCTCTCCACAAATTGTCCTACATACGCATAAAGAACCTCCTTGAGTCTCTTAGTCCTAGCTCTAGACATAGGTTCAATTGGAATGAAAAGCTCGCCCGTATCACGCATGCCATCTCCATGGTGATCCTTGCTTTTGCTCATATCAGTCCCTCCCTCCTTAAGAAGATTTGTCCTCGAATCTGAATCCATATCAAAAGGAGAAAGTATAGCAACATTAAAGGTAGTAGAAACATTGTACTCACCTGGTAGATCAATCTTATAGGCATTTTCATTGATTTGTTCCAACACCTGAAATGGACCATCACCCCTAGGATCTAACTTGGACTTCCTTGGGCAGGAAACCATTCCTTCCTCAGATGCACCCAAACCCAATCGCCAGATTCAAAAGTCACTAACTTTTTCCCCTTTTTGGCTTGCTTCGCATACGCCCTGTTTCTATGCTCAATGTGTTGGCTCGCCTTAGCATGCAAGTGCCTAACCATCTCAACTTTCCTCTTGCCATCTATACTAGACAACGCATGCAAGGGTAAAGACACCAAATCCAAGACAGTCAAAAGAATTAAAACCATATATAAGCTCAAAAGGTGAATAACCCGTGGTGGAATGCACAGATCTATTATATGCAAACTCAATAAATGGTAAACAATCACCCTAACTTTCAAAAATTTTACGAACTACAGCACGCAACAAGGTACCTAAGGTTCTATTAACAACCTCAGCCTGTCCATCTGACTGTGGATGACAAGTAGTAGAATAAAGCAATTTAGTACCTAACTTGTCTCGCAGAATAAACTAAAAATGGGTCAAAATTTTAACATCTCTGTCCGAAACAATAGACCTAGGAATACCATGCAATCTAACAATATCCCTAAAGAATAAATCAGCAATATGCACAATGTCATCAATCTTATAGCATGAAATGAAATACGCCATCTTACTAAATCGATCAATAACAATAAAGATCTTATCATACCCCTTCTCTGTTCTTGGCAGTCCTAAAACAAAATCCATAGAAATATCAACCCGAGGTTTAGTAGGCACATAGACGCTGAACATCCCTATGTATACAAGGCCAATAGAAATGTTCATCCAAAATGTCTAGTGTCTTAGCAACTCCAAAATAACTCATTAATCCACCACTATAGGCTTCATGCATAAATAAAGCACGCAATGAACAGTTAGGCATACACAGTTGGCTACCCCTAAACATATAGCCCTCATGCCTATATAATTTCTAAAAGGCGACATACTCACAAACATTATACACAATAGAAAATTCATCATCAGAAGCATACACATGCTTAAGTTGCTCAAACCCTAACAGTTTAGAAGTAAGAGTAGAAACTAAGGAATACCTCCTAGATAATGCATCGGCTACCACATTTTCCTTTCCTTGCTTGTACTACAAGACATAGGGGAATGTCTCTAGAAACTCCACCCAAGTGACATGTCTCTTACTCAGCTTGCCCTGTCCCTTCAAGTGCTTCAAGGATTCATGAACTGTTCTGATAACAAACTATCTAGGATAGAGGTAGTGTTGCCACACCTCCAATGTTCTCACAACAGCATATAACTCCTTGTCATAGGTCCGGTAGTTGAGTTGTGCACCACTCAGCTTTCCATTGAAATATGCTACTGGTTTGTTTTCTTGCAAAAACACAACACCTATACCAATCCTAGAAGCATCACATTTAACTTCAAAATCCTTATCAAAATTAGCAAACACAGAATAGGAGGAGAACATAATTTTTCCTTCAATAATGTAAACGCATGCTCTTGATCCTTACCCTATGCAAACCCTTTCTCCTTCTTGACTATGTCAGTCAAAGGAGTAGCAATGGTAGAGAAATCTTTCACAATCCTCATATAAAAACTAGCAACTCTATGAAAACTCCTCACCTCACTCACACTCTTAGTTGTTGGCCACTCTCGAATAGCCTTCACCTTCTCATTATCAACCTCAACCCCTTGAGAACTGATCACAAACGCTAAGAATACTAGCATATCAATGCAAAATGTACACTTCTTAAGGGTCGCATACAATCTCTCCTGCCTCAACACATCCAAGACACACTTCACATGCATGACATGCTTATCAAGATTAGTGCTCTATATCAAGATGTCATCAAAGTAAACAACCACAAATTTTCTAAGAAATGCACGCAAGACATGATTCATCAACCTCATAAAAGTGTTGGGTACATTAGTTAAACCAAATGGCATAACTAATCACTCATGCAACCCATATTTAGTTTTGAAAACAGTTTTTAAGTCAATTTTTGTAAAGATACATGCACCATGCAATTCATCAAGCATATCATCTAAATGCCTGCCTAGTCACCTTCACACCAGCATTATCGTTGAACCACTATAAATTGTATGGCTCTGGATGTTTCCTGTATGTCAAACTCAATTTTTGTACCATAGTCCAACTAGCTACATTAGTGCTACCCCTATGAATGATCAAATTGCATACTTTCTCACCAACTAAACACCTCGTATGAAAAAGATTCTCTCTCTGATCTACAACCTCATCTATGGCTCTAGCACTCAATACCCTCCTAACTAATATTGCTTCCCCTATAAAAGCTCTCTCAAAGTAACTATCATCCTCAAAATCATTATCAACAACAAGTTCAAATTCACTACCACTATCCTCCGAATCAGTCATCCCATTATCCATCATAATCATGACTTTCTTATTTGACATTGAGATGCAATATGGCCAGTACCCAAGCACTTCAAACATTTTATAGATGAATGTTTACTAGAAGTAGCTTGGTTGTTGGAAATACCTTTTTGTTCAAGTCTCCTAATCGACTTCTTTGGTGCTTCATTGAAGTCTACTCCTTTGTCCTTAAACTTCTCCTCCTTTCTAATCCATTTGGAGTTCCATAAGTAGCTAGAGCTTACTCCACTCCTCGCTGTCATTTTAGCTTTGAGCTGTCTCTCCACCATCATAGCCATGTTCACTATGTCCTCAATCTCTAGGTAGTGCTGCAGCTCCACAACATTGGCTATATCCCTATTGAGTCCACTCAAAAATCTTCCCATTATAGCCTTTGGGTCCTCCTCTATGTTGGCTTGGATCATAGCCACCTCCATCTCCTTTTGGTAGTCCTCTACTAATTTAGACCCTTGAGTGAGTCTCTGAAGTTTTTGGTGCATCTTCTTGTAATAGTAAGAAGGCACAAACTGCTTCCTCATGCATGCTTTCATATTGTCCTAAGTAGTAATTTGCATCTCTCCATTTCTCCTCCTGGATGTCACCAACTGCTCCCACCATATTAGTGCATAATCTGTAAATTCAACAGTGACTAGCTTTACCTTTTTACCTTCAGAAAAATTGTGGCACTCAAAAACTAAGTCCACCTCCCTTTCCCACTTTAGGTAAGCCTTTGCATCATTTCTCCCCTTGAAGGCTAGGAACTGCATCTTGATGGATTTGAGGTCTCCATCTCCCCTATTAAATGGTTCAACTCTTTGAGCTCTCTTAGGTCTGCGTACCTCAAACTCCTCCTCCTCCTCAAAGTCATCCTCCTCTAGCTCATATCGAGGTGGTGGTTGCTGCTGGAGTACACCTGCATGCCTCCCCTGAGGTTCCTCGCATCTCCCTTTTCTGAGCTCATCCATTTGTCCCCTAACCTCAGTTAAGGCTAGATTGAACAAATTGTTGTTGAATGGCTCTCAAAGTGGAAGCAATATTTGCATCTCCCCCTTGGTTGTCATCATTACTACCTCCCTGTGACATTGTAGATAAAATGATATACCTGCAAAACAAGGTTAGTAATAAATAACCTCACACACTCCCTCATGTGTTTCACTCAAATGATGTCACTCCCCTCATATTTAAGTCACGATAATAACTCCCTCAAGTAAGCTCACACACTTTTGCTTTTTCCTACTCAATCCCCTCTTAAATTCAAATTACCACTCGAAACCAATTCTAAACAGATCAAAAGAATCAAAAGGGTGTGAAAATTTCAAACCAACTAGCAAGTATGAGTATGACGAAACAATTTTTTTTGGTGTTTTTATACTTTTCTATTACTTTTTTACTTTTTTGGACTTTTTCAAATTTTTTAGACTTTTTTCAAAATTTTTCAAACTTTTTTTCGAATTTTTTTGGGCCTTTTTTAATATAGGACGAAAGTTTCAACAGAAGAAACAAGAACAATAATTGAAAATCCTAGACAAAATAAGAACAAGAAGAAAGATTGAAACCCTAGGCCGAAAGTTGATTCACACCTGAATTGATGAACTGACGATAATTGGATGGTGATGGGTGTCAGTTTCTTGAATTCCGTTGGAGTTGAATAAGAATTCTCCTCCACACCAATGCTTTGATACCAAATAACGCGCACACACGGAATTGGAGGATTGAAAAGTTTGGATTCAAGGAAACAAGAAGAGGGTAGATTCAAATTAACTAAAATTAAATACGATACATAGGGTTTCAAATTTACCTACTAGACCTCACAAAGAACTTGTCTCGAGAAACCTAGATAACAAGTAAAGAACAAACCAAGAAAGTTGTTTGGGTTCAAAATCACGCCACAATCTGATTCAGTTGATAAGTGATGTTTAATTCTTAAGTTGAAAAGAACAAGAGGGGTTTCTCCTCTCAATATAGCCGGCGACACACAAGAAAATAATATGATCAAAAGTTGTCTTTCCCTAACCCTAAAGTGGGTATTTATATCTAGGTCAAACAATAAAAGACTTGGGCTAAATATACATGGAAGTCCAAAATAAATATAACTTAAAATAAGTCCAAAATAGAATAATAAAAACAAGCGTAGGCCTGGTCCAACGTACTCCCAAGTCTGATAATAGGCGTGCCTCTCCTCTTAGGCTTAAGTGATGATGCGCAGCCCAATACAATGATCTTCAAGTCCCAAGTGAGCCAAATCTAAGGATTTAAGATAAATGAATCAATTTGGGTTGTGATTCGGATAGCTCTCCTCTAATAGGCTTGGTACACTCCATCCTCTCCACAAATTGGGTCACATGTGCATAAAGAGCCTCCTTGAGTCTCTCGGTCCTACATCTGGACATAGGTCCAACTGGAATGACAAGCTCGCCCCCATCATGCACGCCATCTCCATAGTGATCCTTACTCCTGCTCACATCATGGTATGTCTTCTATTATATACTTATTTGCAGTAGAGTATCTTATGTATGTTATGATGTGTTCAAGACCAGATATTGCACAAGTTGCTGGATTAGTGAGCATATTCTTGTCTAATCCAAGAAAGGTTCACTGAGAAGTAGCAAAATGGATTTTGAGATACTTGAAAAGTACTTCCAAGTGGAGTTTATGTTTTGGGGATGGTGATCTGATTCTAAAAGGTTATACAGATGTAGATATAACTAAGGATCTTTATGGAAGAAAACTCACTTTAAATTTTTGATTCAAGTTTACAGGGGGCGCCATTTCACAGCAATCCAAACTACACAATTGTGTAGCCTTATCTATGACTAAAGTAGGATAATTGCAGGAGAAGCTAGTAAGGAGATTTTTTTGGTTGAAAATATTCCTTCAATAGTTGGATGTGAAGCAACAAGATTATGTAGTATTGTATGATAGTCAAAGTACTATTAACTTGAGAAAAAATACAACGTATCATTCCCACTTTAAATACATAGATGTTAGATATCATTAGTTGAGTTCTATGATTGAGATGCAACAATTGATATTGAAGAAGATTCATACTGACGTGAATGGTGCTAATATGTTGACTAAAGCGGTTCCCAAAAGCAAGCATGAGCTTTGTAGTAAGCTCGTCAACATGTCTCTCAAGTAGCTGTTGAAGCATAACATATTTTCCCAATAATTGGGCTAGAGCGGGAGATTATTGAGTGTCCAATCCTATTTTGAGACTTTCTGTGATCATTGACACTTTTATGGTTTGCAGGAATGACGAACCAATGAAGAAAAGAAGAATGACAATTGAATGAAGCTCTTCTAAGGGAGACACAACTACGTAAGGTGCTAAACGCCGGCGTCCTTGATTTGCATGACCATGTGGGTCAACCGTGTAAGTCTTTAGAACCATATGAAGAAAGAAGTGAAGGACGAAGACATACACGATCATATGCATGCCCAAGTTCATGACTTACGTGACTATGTGTGACGATCGTATAGCTCTTTGTAACCGTGTACATCTATGACTTAAGTGACGCTAGAAGAGACACAATCACTTACATAGTTGTGTACGTGACTATGTATAATGCATAAAACCCATTTCATGATATAAAGTGGAAAAGGCATAGGGTAGATGATTGAGTGGTGGCTAAAATACCTAAAGGGGAAGAAAGTGAGAGATAGAGAGCAAGTAGTATAACATTCTCATCTTTTTTTATTATTTTTAGGATTGATTTGAAATTTTGTTGATTGACATATCAACTTTAGGTTTCAAGCATGAAACTTTGTGAGACAACTTGTAGTTGTTCAGTGAGATCTTAAACTTTGCAAATCCTTATTAGAGATTAGTGGACTTAATTGTTAGTTTCACTCATTATTGCTCCTTTGCGGTCATAAGATTACAGGTTCAAGTGTTGGGCCCCGATTCGCATGAAGCATATTTAAATTATTTCGAGGTTTTAGTTTGATGATTGTAATTTGGCTGGAATAAATTGAGGAATTTTAATTGCTTATGTTAAGAAATATGAAATGGGGGATTATTTAATTAGAGCTTGTGTGGATTTGAGACATTAATTGAAGGGATTAGTTAGAATTAGAATTTTGGATAAGTTGTTAGAGTTAAATAAAATAGGAGGTTTATATATGTGTTTTGGGCTTTTAGCCCTTTTTGGAATGTCTTTTAAAATGATGGGGAAAGACTTTAAGTGGGCCTAAGCCTTAAGTGAGTTAGTTAAAAGAGTAAGGAAGTTAGTAAGTAGTAGTAAAAGAATTATATGAATTGAGGAGGGATTAGAGTTATATGAGTTATTAGAAATTAAATAGAATAAGTTAAATTGAAAGAGTAAATTAAGAAGTTTTATATGTTTTAAGGCATAAGGAGTTAGTGAAGCTAGGGTTTAAGGTTTAAAGAAAATGAAATGGGCTTTTAGCCCTCCCAATGGCATTTAAATAAAGAAGTAAGGAAGCCCAAAGATAGGGTCCATTTGAGTTACATTTTAAAGAGAGAGTAAATGATAAATTCTAGTTAGTTTAAGGCATGATATAAGGCTTGGGCTAGGTTTTAAATGGAGGCCCACGATTTTGTTGGTTTAGGGTTAAGTTAAAATAGGATTTTTGTTAAAAGAGAAAAGAAAACTAACTAAAGGAAGCAAATGTGTTGTGTGTGTCGTGTAGTGTATGTTAGGAGTAGGTTTTAAAAAAACTAAAGTTCCTAAGGCTAAAAGAGAGGAATACGAAATCAAAAGGGAAAGGACTTAAGCTATTGTCGTTTTTTCTCTTAGGTAAGTTAGAAAATAAGTTAACTTAGTCTATTATGAGAGAAGACCACCGAAACTTCACCAAGAAAGGAGAGAAGCTTGTCGACATAACAAAGAAGAGAAGATGGAGAAGGTATTCGGCTAGCCAAAGGAAGAAGAAGATGAAGAAGAGAGGTTAGGGTTTCTCTTTGTTTGGGTTTCTTCGTGGGTTTCCAATGGTTTCTTGAAGAAGAAAGAGGAAGAGGAAGACTTCAGTTTCGTGGGTGTTAAGAAGGTGAGATGAATTTCGAAATTCATAGATTTATAGTTAGGGTTTTGTTTTCTTGCTTACAAAGGGGATTTTAAGAGTTCTTTGAGTAAGAAGAAGAAAAGAAATGGAAGAGAAGAAAACCTGATTTTCGTGGGTTTAGGGATTTCGGAATTCACTTGGTTTTATTGTTTGGATTTCTCTTTTCTTGCTTATAAATGGTGGATTGAAGAGTTAGCTTATGAAAGAACTAAGGAAGAGGAAGAGTGATGGAAGTTGAATCAAATCAGAATTTTCGTAGGTTTCCTATGAGTGAGAAGATTTCGAATTTTGTTGATTATTTTGATGGATTTTGATGTTAATGAGTTAGCTAATGAGTTAGATAAGGTTTGGGTAAGATAAAGTGGGATTGAATTCATGTCTTCCCTTTGCTTGAAAATTTCCAGCATGTGTATTTGTTGTTAATTCATGGTTTTATTGTTATAATCTTGTCCTTCATGCTTGCCAAGGGTGATTAGAATGAGTTGAGAATGAATAAGAAAAGAAAAGAAGAGTTTAGGAAGCTAAGTAAATCTGATTTTTCGTGGGTGTCGTATAGGTTAGAGGATTTCCGAATTTTGTTGGTTATTGAGATAAGTTTTGATGTTAATATAAAGTATGGGTATGGTAATGTTGATTTGATTTCATGTTTACCCTTCCGCCAAATTTTCCAGCAATGGTCTCCTTTATTAATTAGGGTTTTATTGTGAGATTTTGCCTTTTTGCTTAAAAATGGTGGATTGAAGAGTTATTTTATGAAAGAACTAGAAAAGAGGAAGAGTTATGGAAGTTAAACAAAATCAGAATTTTCGTGGGGGAAATTCTAAGCTTAGAGATTTTCAAATTTTGTTGGTTAGTTAGATAAGTGTTGTTGCTAAAGGTGGAGATAAGATTTGGGTAAGGTTAGATGGGATTAATGTCATGTTTTCTCTTTGCTAAAAAAAAATTTCAGCATAGTGAATATGTGAGAGTTTTGCATTTTTGCTCAACATGTTGGTTTGAAGTGTGAATATGAAGGAAAGGGAAGATTATGTAAGTTGAAATGGAAGTTGTTGCATTCTTTTAAAATTTCCAGCATGTGTCTCGTTTGTTAATTCATGGTTTTTCTTAGAGTTTTCTAAATTTTCATTATGTTTAATGAAGGAAAAGAGAAGAAGGAATTTAGAGATTGTATGCTTTGGAAAGGATGGTTTGAAGAATTCGTTAAGAAAGAAGAAGAATTTTAAAAATAAAAAGAGAAAAATCAGATTGTTGTGAGTGTGTATAAGGTGGGATTTTCGACAAGTTTGACTAGGTTTGAGGAGAGGTTATGGTTGTTATAGCATAGGAAAGGTATAGGGAAGGTTAGGTTAGTTGAAATGGAAGTTTTTCCATTCTTTTAAAAATTCCAGCATTGTTACCTTTTGTTCAATTGGGATTATTGTGTTTATGAAGGTGAATTGAGGCATTGAGGCATTGAAGGAAAAGGGAAAGAAGAAAGGTAATGGAGGTTTAAGAAAAATCAGAACTTATGGGTCTCTTTAAGGCATGCGATTTTTGAAAATTTTGATTCAATTGAGATAGGTTTTGATGGTTATAATTTAGGAATGGCATAGGCAAAGTTAGGTAGGTTTTTATGCATGCTTTCTATTCTTGAAAATTTTCCAGCATTGAATTCTATTGGTAAATTGGGATTTTTTTCGTTGTTCTTTAACCTCTCCTAGCAATTATTAATCGTGGGTTAATAATTAACTCGAGTTTTCCCTTAGGTTTTGTTTAATCAAGATACGATCGTTAATTAAACCAAACCATCAAACAATTTAGGATACGATCTCTAGATTTAATTAGGCAGTACCATTAAGAATTTGGAAAACTGATTAATCATGGCAACAACCACATATGATGCGTTATTTAACCTAGGTCATGTTATCTGTAATGATTATGAATCATTAGTCACTACATATGAATTTCAACATAACAATTATGGATTATATCATAATTCTAGCATTGGGTTTTACAATTAACGATCCAATGAATGAATTAAAAGCATCACTTACAATACCCAATAGGTTAATACACAAATAACCGAATAATAATGAAAATCCGATTATCCATACACAATACCCAAATTAATTAACTTAAGATAACACAATCAATTCCTAATAAGAGAAAGAAACAAAAAAATAATAATAAAATTAATTAACCTAGGTCATCGGCATCGATATCACCTCCGAATCAGTGTTGGGACGCCTAACCCTTCATAGGTATTTTTCGAAAAATTGCTTTAACCCAATCTTAATCCCTAACCCAAAAAAAACCCTTTATCACTGTGTCTCTGCTCCTTCTCACACACCTTCCACTGCTTCTACTCTGCCTCCACTGTAGATTGATTGGACAATTAAAGATTGGGGCTTAATGGCGTTCCACATAGCTGTTCATTGTTTCTGCCCTTCACTGTTAATTTATTCTGTTGCTTCTCTAAGGCGCCGGCTGTGTGGTTCTTCCCTCTCTTCACGCAGCCAAGCCGCAACCCAGCCTCCACGCTTACTTCTCTTCTGTTATCTACAGTTGCTTCCTGATGTTACAAGTAAATGTCACTCTCTCTTAAAACCTTCTTTACGCCTCTCTGCTTCTTTGAGCGCTGTTGCGTTAAACATAAACACTGTATGTGTTTCACGCAGGCGTCACTTGCAACGTTTTAATAAAACACAGTCATCCCTTGTAGCCCTTTTAATAAAATGCGCTGCCTTCCTTCAAAACGCAGCGTACCCATGTGTTATATGCATGCATTTCAAGCCTCCTGCGCTGTCGTTTTGGCCTTGGCTTCTAACTTCTTTTTGTTCCATTTTTCTTGTCTTATATTTATTTTTTGTTTCTTGTTCCTTCACAGAGACAGAGACAAGTAAAAATTGATCTTTAGAAAATAATTCATATGTAGTACTTTCGACTCACTTTAATTTATTTTCTTATAAATTGCACCTAAAATTATATATGAATTAAAGTTCTTATTTTAAGCATTTTTATGTCAATAATCACTAAGTGTAAATGATTAAATATATCAAAAATTAAATACATATCACTAACTCTCACTGAGGACCACCATTTATGTAGGAATGAATATTCTGAATGTTCTTTGTGGGCGAGTTGATTTCAAGTCCATCACAACTCCCCATTTACATGTACAGACGTGTAACATATGAATTAACTTCTCTAGTAAAATGATTTGATTATATGATTTAAACTTTTGCTTTTGCTTTATGTATATTAATGTCCTATTGCCTTCGATTTCCATTTTTTATAAATTAAAAATTCATTAATGATAAATAAAAATTTAAGGGTATGACGTTTGGAGAGTAGAACTCTGCTACAACAATAATCTAATACAACCACGTTAAGTGCACAGTACAACATTACAGATTCACTATAACCAAACGTGACAAGAAATGACGACATTGCATAAAATAGAGGAAGATCTAATAAAATGGTGGCATTTTGTACCAGTCTAATATCTCTCATCTTCAAACATTACCCAATTAGGGACGTAAGATCTTGAGGTAGTCATCCGAGGGATTCCTTGTTAAAAGTAAAATAGTTTTAAATTTTAAGTTTAATGCCTCATCATCATACCCAGTCTGAAGTCCCATAATAAAACAAGGTTTGGAGAGCTCTGATAGTACTCAACCTTACCCCTATATAGTATAGAGACTGTACTTTTGATTTGAATACCTACACAGATTAAAAAAGTGTTAGCAACTTCTGCCCTCATGAGATGTGATTGAACCAAGTTTATACTATAATTTGGCCCCGTTTTCTTAAGTATTTATGCACTTGATGACTCCTAATTCATGATTTTTGTGCTTAAGTTGGTTCCTCGTATTGAGCTTTTATAATTTGCACATTGCCAGTATT
>JANZXV010000009.1:18381853-18395234 GCA_027576455.1 Erythroxylum roigii
AAATTTCCTTAAAGCATAATTTCATCTATAACATAATACTTATACAAAACACTCATTCAATTTCATTTAATATTTCTAAATTTCACTTAAAGATCGGGGTCCAACAACTCTACTGGCCTCTATCTATCCCAGCATAAGTATATACATGACTTACTTGAACGTGCTAATATGTTGTCTTGCAAGCCCTGCTCCACTCCAGTCTCCACCAGCACCAAACTCTCCTTGCATGATGGATCTCCTATTGACCACCCTTCTGTCTACCGCAGCCTCGTCGGTGCCTTGCAGTATCTCTGCCATACAAGACCTGACATTAGTTACATTGTCAATAAACTGAGTCAGTTCCTCTCCAATCCTCTTCAGCCTCACTGGATTGCGTTAAAACGCGTTCTACGTTACCTGAAAGGGTCGTCCCATCTTGGTTTGCATTTCAAGCCCTCATCGACTCCACTTGCCCTTCATGCCTTCAGTGACTTCGACTGGGCTAGCTCTCCTGATGATCGGAAGTCTACATCCGGTGGTTGTGTCTTCCTGGGGGGAAATTTGGTGTACTGGAACTCCAAAAAGTAGCAGGTTGTGGCCCGATCGAGCACTGAAACCGAGTATCGAGCTCTCTCCCAACTCTCCACCGAGCTGATCTGGCTTCTCTCCCTTCTATCTGAGCTCGGCTTCTCCATACCTCACACACCAGTTCTATGGTGTGACAACAACGGCGTTCGTTCCCTCTCCCAGAATCCGGTGTTTCATTCTCGCAGCAAACACATCGAGGTAGATGTGCACTTCATTAGAGACAAAATCTCCGATTGCACTCTCGAAGTAAGATATGTGAGCTCCACCGATCAGCTAGCCGATCTCCTCACCAAACCTATGCCACTCGCACGTCTTCGTCATCTTATCTCCAAACTCAACCTAGTTCAGAATCCTAGGTTGAGTTTGAGTGGGGATGTTACGAGAAGCCCTTTACTGATTTTACCTCAACATATGACAAAGCTGAAAGATGGACCGGCAACAGCTATTAGTCCAAGCCCATCGACAGAACATAAAAGACCAATACAAGGAGGACCATCTAATTCTACTATGAACCCTCACCCAGGAGAGCACAGTTAGGAAACATTCTAGAAGATAGATATAACAAATTCTGTTGTAACAATTTTTTGTATTCCATGCACAGGAGTCTATTAGAGCTAATTGTATATAAAAGTCTCCATGTACATACCTTTCGGTTTTTACAGAAAATCAATACAAAATATACAAAGTTTTTCATTAATTTTCAACATACAAGAAGTAGATGATATTATTAAACAAAAACTAATCTTATTTATTTAATAAACAATATCTAATACTACAAAAATATCCAACATAAAGGACTATTATAATTTTCTCAAATAAAAATGCATAATTCTGACAAGGAAAATCTACTAAATTGACAAAAATGTCAACCTGCATCACCGTAGCTGATAGTTTCGTGCTTCCAGAGGAATAGGTTTTTGAGTTATTTGAAGACAGGTAAGGTTTCTTGGTGGAGACATCAACTGATTCAAATAGACTATTGGTTACACTCAACTGTAACGATCTCTAGATTAAACTTTTGTACTTCTTTCAACAACTCCCCTTCTTCTGGACATAATCGAAGTCCATTTAATTAGCAATCTCACTTAAGCACTCGATGTCACAAATAGCAATCAATAAGAAGGGGCAGGTCAACGATCACTCACGTTACGGTTTTGCGTTAGGTAAACCAGCATCTGCTATTTTTTAATATCTGTAACTATATTTATCACTCATGTATCAATTACTTGATCTGTTTACTCAGCTTTCTAGATAAGATATTAGAAGTTTGATTCTGTGAGTTAATGAGATTAAATATTTTCTCTCCATATTCTGTGACATAGTACAAGCTTGGTCTTGTTATCCATAATCTTCCTATTGTACATTGTAACCTTTTGCCTATAAATATATTTATTTACTTATAAAAAAAAGGAATTGTAACCAATCCTTAATAATCTATTTATTATTCGGTGATAAGCCAACCCTAACTTTAAAGACAAGAAGGATAATTCTACTTCTCACGAATTTCATGAGTTAACGCCACGTGTTCTTGAAGACCAAACGAGACGTGTTGAACGAAGTTTCGATCTTATAGGGATAGACTTGGTTAACATGAACAATTTATTTAGTGAAGTTCAAAAACCATTATCACAACTCACAATTCAATAAAAGCGACGGTTGCATATATTGATGAGGAAGGTCCATAGTTCATCACATTTTTCACGCTTTCGCTTCTGAGAAAAGTCTAATACGTATAACTTAAAAGGTAAGTGTTTAATGTCCATGTGGTAAACCTAAACATATAGAATTAACAAACAGGGGTTGAGGCCATAGTCTATTGATAAGGCAAAACGTTAATTACTCGATTGGTGATCCACATTTGTACTTACCACGTTTATTCACACATCAAATGGTTTCATTGTCAACTTCCAAGAACTACAATGCAAGGCTCTAAATTGCCTTCCACAACCATATATTGTTATCGAAGAAAAATGCCGATTTTGGGTACTATTACAAATCATTGTTAAGGTTGATTCAAATTTGTTGGTATTATAACTATACTCGCAACGATTGTTAACTGTAACTCTAGCATTTATTAGCAACCATAATCCATGTTATCCTCTTTCAGCTATAGTTCTATATTTACTTGTAGAAGCTATTGAATTTTTAATATAGGCAGAGTGTAGAGTCCACTAACAAGAATTGGGCTTGAGTCAACCATTGTTCAAATAACTAGAACTAGTTGTTTGGATAGTTGACCCTTACCACTTATAAACCCTTTAACATTTTCATGTCTAGGCAATATGAGATGCCTTCCCCTCAAGTGCAACTGGGGCTAGACATCCAGTTGTCACTTGAAATATACACAGTGGTAACCAAACCGGGCCGCTGGGACTAGACATCTAGACGGAAAATCAGGAAATTAATAATCTGAACCAAACCTGCTCTGATACCATATTGAATTTTTTAATATGGACAGAGTGTAGAGTCAATTAATAAGAACTGGGCTTGGGCCAACCATTATCCAAATAACTAGAACTAGTTGTTTGGATAATTGACCCTTACCACTTATAAACCCTTTAACATTTTCATGTCTAGGCAATATGAGACATTCTAAAACTTATTAGGTAGCAGCCTTTTAAAAAAAATTAATTACCAAAATTAACACATCAAGTTGAAATAAATTGCCCATCAAACATAGTAACATAAAAGGTGGCCATTTGGGAAGTTATAATTATTAAAATTTGGTCACAAAGGAAAAAAAACTAGCTTTTGAACACAATTTTATCTTAAACTTATTTTATCCAGCATTCAGATGAATTATTAGTCCATTAATCATGTTAATGCTGAGAAAAATAAATATCTAAAATATATTATTCATAAGTTATTACAAAATTTTATCTAATAAACACCTGAAAATAATAATTAAAAATTCTGTCATTAGCTCAGTGAATTAAAAACGTTAACCCAATGGAATTTCCAATTTTTCATTATAATATATTGTTATGTAACAAGCAAATCTTAGTTATTTATCTCCGTATATAGTTATGTAACAAGCAAATCTTAGTTATATGGACCTAATTCTCACTTATTTTCAAGCCAAACCATGAGAAGTGGAGCCGAAAAGATATTGAATCCAGATCCTCTGTCCAATATTACCCTGTCTTATTCTGTCTCATGAAATCTCAGCTGAGATTTATTGGATACAATAAGACACCATAATATTGAACAGAGGATCTGCACTCAAAGATGTTAGGGTATTTGGTTCGGGAGGGTCTTTAAGTAGCCTACGTAAATGCCACGCTATTTCAGTCCCAACAGTTTGATCCTGGATGGATTTCAATGGCATCACTACCCCCATCTTGACAGAGAAAGGAATAGGATTTTAATGGTTACTATAAATTCCCTCTTCATCTTTTTCATTTAGCATGAGAAAGCAACAGTGCATGTGTTGATACATAGTAGGGGGAAGCCGTATACAGCCAGAGAAAGGAAAGGCATGCGCGTTCCATTTAATGCTCATTCACACACAACCAAAGAAGAGAAAGGACGACGTAGTGGTCCATGCAAATTTATCACACCTTCGTCCTATTCAATCGCGTATTCAACTTAGTTTTCGAGTGTGATTACATTTGCATGTATCTTTGTTTTCTTTTTTCTTTTAATTTTCCTGAGATCTCCATAAAAGGACAAGTCATCGTACCAAAAAAAGGTTTCTTTACCTAAAACTCATGTGCCCTTCTTTATCACCTCATCAATTTCACCTATTCAGCCTAAACCTAGCTATACTCTTCCTTTCTCTATAGCCTGCTGACTATTCTATGCCTCGTCCTCTTTTCTTCTGACTTATCAATTAAAATCAATCTTTAGGGGAATAATTGGATCAAGCTGTCGTGTTTAATATACTTTATAACATAATTATTGCTCCTTTTCATTGAATCTTCTGTGCATGTTGCCTATCTTTTGTGATAAGTGGTAATTGAAACAATGGGTCATTTAGTTATGTAATACAAACTTATTGAGCTTTTCTTTATACATTTAGGAATTGGGAGTTTGATAAATTCCAATGAATCGATGCTCTTTCACTCGATCTTACAAGATTGTTCAACTCGGGTGCATTCTAGTTTTGTGAATCATCTAGCTAATTAATAATATTGTTCTTAATTATTTGACGAATAGTTCATAATATATAGTTGCTCAAAACTTTTACGACAGGAGAACCACTGTACAAATCAGTATTCATTAAGAAATGGGCTAATTAAATTCCAGGAAACTGTGTTGTTTTTCCTTGCAATTTCCAGGCTAAGAGTTTCAGAAGAAAATTTTGGGGTTATCAGAGTTTCTGCAGGTGTTTCCATAATACAGTAAAATTTTCTACAGTTGCATGGCACTGTAGCCCATGTCTGGACATCTACGAGCAATTGGACTAAAAAAATAATGCAGGAATCGTAATCTCATAGCATGCGCATCTGCTGCTAATCATGTCATTCTTCTTCTTTGGCCTCTTTCACCTCTCTGCACCTCTCCATTTTACACTGACACATCCACATTGTGCAATACATAGCTTTGCAGAAGAAAGGGATAGGTGGGTGTATGTAAGCCTCAAGCAGTCAGGCTACGACTAAGTATATGCAATCAAATATTTAATGATGTATTCTTTGATTAGATATAAGAAGTATATGCTGCTTGAACTTATTCTGAATTGGACGAGTGGTACAAGAGAAAGAAGTAGTAGAAAAGAAAGGTACCGGTTTTATGATCGACCTAATTTCTTGTTCACTAAACTGATGGAATGTTAGATATAGACCTAATATACCAATTGGTTTGTTCTGGACTGTCACAACAGGTACGTGTGATGTCTATGCCCATATTTACTCTCCTGATGAGCACACACTAAAGCTAGGTAGATGAGGCAAAGTGCTAGTTCCGACACCTTATGCATTGCCATGTTTCCTGATGGATTGAGTTTGGGACTGCATTATTACAATCAAACAGAAGAAAAGGATAAAAATAAATTGTTGATTGATATTGAAACATCTGACCCATTTCCATTCAGGGAAAAAAGTGAAGGACATAGTTGTAGAAACATAGATGAATTATGGAGTTAAACCCCATGTGTATATATACATGTAATTCATCTATATATGCATTTCAGTACTAGTTCTGAGTACAAGCAGGTTATAAGCTGAAAGGGATCGTGATGTTATTAGGAAAATGATCATCATATGCTCTGTAAGAGACAACTTTCCTGAGAGTCCCTCAAGAAAGGGTACATAGTCACATTCCATGACAAATGGCTTATGCAATGGTGCATATATCATGCACCATAACAAACTCCATTCAACATGGATCCCGTAATGATGCTTGTAACCCAGTGTATAGCGTAAGAAATACTTCTAGCTCCCCTAATCTATATGGTACAAGTAATGTTAGACTTCTTTGTTGCTCGTTCAAATTATCAAGAATAGAGTTTTATTTGACAGAAAATAGTTAGATCTCCTTTTGGCATTGATTTCCTTTTTAGAAGGACAGATTAGGTTTTGACTTCATATAAGTTGATACTTTATCAAATAATTTATGTTTTTAGTAATTTATCAATGGCAAAATCAACTTTAAATTTCAGTTAGATTTAGAGAATAGACTTGATCAATAAAGATTATTTTGAATATACACTTCCTCATGATCTGAACATTGTTGCAGTGGCCTTGTTTATCAAACTCCACTTTAATTAAGAAAGTGTTTCCAGAAAAAGCTTATATATAATACGTTATATACATTCTAACCTAATCATTTAAGAAGGGGTGGTCGTAGCTAGTAGTTGTAGTTTTCGACAGAAGAACGAACTTTCCTGTTTTGGGTGCGGAGAGGTTGGACCAAAAGGCACCACAGACTTAGGTTATGAAGACTAAGAGATTTCAATCAGGGATTCTACAACCAACCTACTTTAATCATTCAGTTTACATTACTTAAAACACTATTTGTGGAAGTGTTTCCTTATAAGGAAGTGTCAACTTTGAACAATAATGACGTTGCTTTCTGCTTCAATAGCCACCAATTTACGTCTCAAAGAAATTCATATCAACAGCCAACATAGAGATAAGTAAGTATAAGTGCAATATCTTAGCGTAAATCACATTCCAATCAGAACCAACTTATGCTCTTATGTCTTCGCCATCATGAACTACCCTATTCAGTTGCAGCTTGCTGTATGATAAGATAACTGATGTAAATAGGCTTAAGTCCATATTGGTATCCTTCTTGTACTGAAGTTAGATTACAAATCAAAACAGAAGAGCTATCAACTAGCTACTTAGAGATTGTAATGTTAATCCTATTGGAAGTTTTATAAGCCAAAAAAGTAAAGTTACAAAGTGCGTGTGGAAGGGAAATGCAGATCCATGAAGGTTTTTGAGGTAAACCTCGCTTTCAGATGTTTCCATCGAGCTCAGGGAGTTGGATAATCGATGAAAAAAAACTTTTTCATTAATTTTCAGTAATTCTGAGAGAGTGAACTTGCACAATTCTCTTAGAATGAAATCGGAATAAATCGAAAATTTAATATTATTTGTGGAACACATTCTAAGAAAGAAAGAAAAGCTAAGATTTATAGCTGGAATGGACATACCGTTCAAAAGCAGACATTGAGGAATATTGCAAGCTGGTTTTCATTTCAATTTGGTGGATACTTCAGAGAAAATTGACTTCTGAGTTTCTTCTTGAGATGTGCAGATTTCTGATGGAATGAAAGATGCTCGATCCAAATTTGACTGCAAAGGTAGGACGGAAAGATGTATTTGATCAGAAAATCAGCACCTTGGACAAAGATGCTATGCTAAAAGATTAAAAGAGTCTTCAGGGAAGAACGTAGCTTTTTTGTTGTTGTTTTTATTGGAGTTGGAAACTAACAAAAGATGAAGAACCATTCCTGCATTTTCTATTGCCGATTGCATAATATCCTTACGTTATGTAAATCAAATTCCTGATTTGAACTAAAATGAAGTTAATGTACATAAGCAGCTTCCTACTTGTACATATCAAGATTAAGAGAAAATTTCAATTAGAAGATAAGTTTCCCTTCAATTATTTTCTGGAAATTCTACCTATTGATTAAGATCCGATGTCATTTTGGTGCCAAACTTTTAATGGCAGACCACAGATTCAATAATTGACTGTACAAAACTGTGAAGTATGAGCCGAAACTTTTGCAAACTAGAGATAAGAAGGGATCTTGTACACTTAATTCTGCAGCGTAAGTTAAATCTTATAAAGAAAAGCCAATGCTACGCAGTTCTGATGAGTACAGTAACCAAGGTCTTATTTCCTGAGGAACCAAAAGACTTGGCCTTTAACCGTAATGTAAAAGATCAAAGTCACCTTGATCATAACACTTTACAAATCTGAACTGGAATTCAATCTCGGGATAGCTTCATTTACGGAACCTCACTTTTAACAGGGAAGGACAATTTCTGTGTGCAGTAGAAGGATGAAGGTTGGTTTGGCTTTGAAGAGAAAACAAATATATATAAACAAATAGCTTACATATCAAGAATATACAAAAGGCCAACCAAGTTTATGAGAACTAGAAAATTTGTTAGGAATAAAGTTGAAACAGTAAGGATACAGAAGCTACCTTTTACAGCGCTGCAACTTCCTGCACAAAACCTGCAATCCAACTTAACTAAGCAGTAGGAAGAGCATTAACCCAATAAGGTAATAGAACAAAAGAAAGATAAAAAGGAGGAACTTTTGCAGTGTCCCATTAGCCAGTCCTATAAGTTGTCAGATATATATATATATATATATATATATAGCGAGAGAGAGAGAGAGAGAGAGAGAGTACAGTCTATGTCCAAAGAGGAACAGATATAACCCAAACAAACTGGGAAGAGCTCATCGCTTACATACAGTTATAATTGGGGAAGCAAGAAAAGAAAGCCCTATTGAAAGCATTTGTATATATATTAATAATCATCACGATATTCATCTGTATATATATGGCGTTATACACAGTTAAAAGGGTCTTTTCAGCTCAACATGTTCTATCTTTTTGCTCTCTATTCAAGTCTTTACAAACCCCCCCAATAGCCTTCGCCTATTGACTTGCTGTAGTACTCCTTTGAAAGAAATTAAATAAATGAAGAAGACTCATCAAAAAGCTAATTAGCTTACCCAATATATCTCATGAAACCCTCTTTGTCCTAATCGAATTCATCAGTACCCAGTGCAAAAAACTAAATGTGGAGTAATAAAGAGTGTCTTCTTTCTTATTATTCACTGCTTGGTGTGTTTGATGATCAAAGATCCAAATCAAAACACGAGGTCTTTCCTTTCTTATGAAGCTCAGCTTGCATTGTTGGAGTTGGGGCCGTAGTGGGTACTCTTGATTGGAGAAGTGGGAGAGATGAGGAAGCCAAATGGGAAGAGAACAAAGCCGCTGTACCATGAGCAATGTTACTAGGAGTATTCACCGAGGATGAGGACGAATCATCTGCTATAGGACATTCCATGTTTACGCCGAACAACCTGAACCTCTTCCCCACAGTTTTGCCATGGACCACGGGAACTGAATCAATCATCATTGGCATCCGTTGGCATCCTTGTTGCTGATGATTCATTGCCTCAATTTGGTGCGGCCCTGGTGGCCTCAAGTAGTACTGGGCTGCATTGACATAACCAGTTGCGAGTTGATGATGATTGTGGTAATGGTACGGCTGAATAGCATTGAAGTTCAGATGATGCAATTGTTGTTGATGATGGTGTTCATAGGGTCGTGACGGTATCGATAAAGACTGAGGCATGGGGTAAAGCCTGCCCCACCTCATCGACTGTGGCAAGTGTAGCTGATTTTGGAGCTCTAAATGCGAGTACGACGTGGGATCTGGTGCATTTGGCCTGCGTCTCCAGTCTATGTACAGATGATGCCGTCCTGACTCACCAACTCCTCTCTGAAATGACACAATATCGCCGGCGTCGAGCTTCTTCTCCTTCACAAAGCGACTCCATCCTTTAGTCATCACATAGCTTTGACTACTATTCCAATAAGAGTAGCGAAACCTCCAAGACTTGCCGCTGCGATCCTCGAAGCTCAAGAGGAGGCCTTTGTCGCTCGATGTGGAGTCTAAAGGGAAGTACTTTTCAGCGTGCTGTTTTGGTATTACAAGACGGTTTAGCTTGCCTACATCGCTTGGAGTCACAACTTTGTCAAACATATGCTCTTTATCTACAGATCTACTACTCGTAGCAGCTGCTCCACTAGTTTCAGATTCATTACTATTGCTCCCCAGCGACAAATCCGTGATCTCCATCTTCTTGTCGAAATTGAAGTTTGGTTCTTGGTTCTTGTAATCATGTTGTGGTTCAGATGAGCTAAGCCATGGTTTTTGGTGCTGTGGCAGAAAAATTTTGTACTGGGTTGAAGAAGATGGGGAGTTTGGAGATGAAAAAGGAAGCTTACTTGTCATCACTACTTCTTCTTCCTCCTCTTCTTCTTCTTCTTGTAATTCCTCTTTATCACGATACCCTCTTTGTTCTTCACCAAAGTTCATGATTGCCCACCTCAATTTCGAGCTTTCTGGCTACTGTGGATCTTGGAGAACAAAAACCCGCCAGAATAAAACGATGATATAAAGAATAAGGAAAAAACAATTGGAAGGTGCGTGGGAAAGAACCGAACTTTTTACATATTGAGGTGAAAAACTATAACAAGTCCTCACCTGAAAGTATTTGTTTGGTATGAAACTTTGTTTTTTTTTGGTGCTTCAAGATCTGTGAGGCCACAAGAGAAGCAAAAGGAAGCTATCTTAGTGCTACAAACCAAACGGTCGGTGCCTTCTTCTTTGACCAAGAAGATGTCATTGTAAACCCTAAAAGACAAGCCACAGATAATTCAATAGATGAACATGAGTTATTCTTGTTGCTGACCTAGGCGAACAGAGAGGGAGATGGAGAGGGGGAGCGAAGGGTATGTATTTCCCAAGTTGCTTCTCTCGTCCTCGAAGCTTCTCTTCACAAGTGAAGCAAGATTATATATTTTTCTTTTTTGTTGCTCTTTCGGTTCTTTAGGAATGACACATGACCATGAGATAGAGAAATGGGAGAGTAAGAGAGAAAAGAGTTATACGTAGGGGCCCATGAATGATCTGGTTCGACTCATGTGAGCATGTCCTTTTAATTATTTTCGGGTTATCTACTCTCTCCCCCATGTATATATCTTCCCACTATGCCCCAACCAAGCGATGACCAGTTGGTCTTTAGAGTAATAATCTTGTAATGAAATTTTCCTTCCAGGACACATGCATCCATCTTCTTAATTAGTCCTGTCTAGTTGGCGAAAGAGAGGGACAGAGATGTAGAGAGAGCATGCCCAGTTAGGTTCTGAGTTTTGACTTTGGTGCCATTGATTATTTGCTCTGGTCCTGAGTAGTAAGAGAAAAGTCCATTTTCTCGTCCTAATCTCAGTGGGAATATAGATAGAGATTCCTTTAATTATATCATCTTTATTACTAGTAAAGCATCCAACTTGAAATCCAGCAATATCCCTTTTAAAGAAGCTAAGGTTGATGAGGTAGACACATATAATCTAAAACCCTGATTCATCTAAGAAACAATGACTCATCAGGTTTGATTTCTCCCTTATATGCACCTAAATGTTGACTCCTTTATAGTCCAGAAGAAGTTATATGGATGAGTCTCCACAAGCAGGCAACAAACTATGACCTTAAGAGGGTAATTAGATATGCTTGATTACTTACTTATCCTCCTTCAATTCAGCGAAAGCTAGTGATCGATTCGGTTCTCTTCCTCGAGAGCGACAAAGTAAATGATCACATGACCATGGAAAGGCCAATCAGAAGAAAATAAACGCTTCACCAATGTACGCAACCAGAGCATACAACTGCAATCCATTGTTTATAAAGTTGTAGACAGTTGACTTGAGTTGTTGGAATAGAAAACTACAGTCTGATACAAATTTAAAAAGAAAGAAAGAAAGAAAGAAGAAAGGGATTAAAATTAACCGAAACAATTTTCTTGGTTTTGGGGATTGAAATGGACGGAACATGTATGTGGTTGAATAAGTCGTGCCAAAACTTCAAAGGTGATTACTCATGCATCATGTATTTTATGCATGTTTCAGATAATTCCAACTATGGAAACGTGTATCTTAAGCATTTTCTTAATTTACAGAGTACAAGTTGAATGAAAACGTACAATTGTTTAGGGGCAGATGCTTTATAAAAACATTATTGTAGTTAATTAGCCCTCGATCGGCTTAAAACTAGAAATTAAGTTGCCCCACATCAAACAAGAATGTAAATAATTTAATGTTTATGTTCTTGGAAAACGATTAAGGCTGTTGGATAACATACTTTAATCCAACTTCTAACAGTCTCAAAGACATTGTTAAAGTCCTTTTATATATATAGGAAAACCGTTAAGTCTTTGTCTTCAAACAATACACAAAATTAGGTAACAAACAACTGGCCTGATGACATCTCCCTGGCAAGTGCGAACCTGTATGACTTGCATACATATCACTTAAGCATCTAATATAAAGTAGACTGAGCACGTGATTACTTATGTTTCTTCGTATTTAAATTTGCTGTACATGATAAATATAAGACTAGTCACCGGTAGGTGGATAAGCTAGCGTATTGGTTGAGGAGGTGGTCCTGTTTCATCTCCACTTTATGAATTTTGACAGAACCCTCAGGCGCCATATTGTTCTGTTGTACTGATGGATAGTGACAATGAGAAAGTTTGACGATATCATATATAATCTAGATAGGAGATTGTCTTTGACAAGCTGCATTTTGAAGATTTTCTAATGAATGAGAAATTACAGATTGCATATTTTCTGCAAGTAGCTAGTTTTATATTATTATTATATATCTCTTCTGGTTCTGAAGATGTATGTATGAAGGCATAGGAAAGAGGTGCTCCGTAGGGAATCTCGCTTCTGATTCTTTTTGAAGCATTTGCTACGTGGGGTCCAAAAATCTATGATGCTAGTACTATAAACTGAGACGTGATCCAAAGGAGATTGCTTTTCCATTAGGATAATACATTTTCTGGGAGAAAAGAGAAAAGGATGATGGATCGGTGCAAAATAAACGCACGAGCCAGGACTACGCATTTTCCATTGTTCAATTCCTAATAGGCATAGCTAGCAATCCTTGAAAACCAAACACAATCACATATCCAGTGCTATATTATACTAAAGTCAAGCCATGTTGGATAAGCATTAAGTATATACGTGAAACAAAATTTAAAGATTATATAGGCAAACCGAGAAATGATATATAGTTTGAAGATTGAGTTCATTCTTAGTAGATGCTACAAAATCAATAAATAGATCTGTCACGTTATATTATATATGGTTATACTGACAATTATGTAACATGTAAAATCTTTTCAATGCTTCCACTAATTAAATTGAGATTTTGCAATTGAGTGGTATGCTTAAAAAATAAACACTAAATTTTAATTTGTTTAATTCTATAATTATACCTTTTATAGAATTTATAGAGATGTCTTTAGATATGTTTGATTTCTAAAATGGCAAAAATGACAAGGGAGAAAATTGCCTAACTGTAAACCTTGTGATATTACAATGTTTTTAACCTTGGATTTGAAGTTCAAATTATAAACAATTTGGTGGCTGTTGTCTTGCGAAGATTGGCAAACAATAATTGCAGAGGGACGTGAAGTATCAGGAATCCACATTATTGAGCAATTTAAAAATAATTTATAAATATATGGTAATTTTGAGCTGTGATGGATATCGTAGAGAAAGGGTACTTTGGCTGTTGAAGTCATAAATTCATTAACATTTTAT